>OMLF01020216.1:1447-35963 GCA_900302615.1 Holocentrus rufus
AGGGTGTAATCATAAGTCTGCTGGAATGTCAAGAGCATGGACCAATGGCATCGTCCGCTGAAAGATGTCAACAATGAACGCCAAGAGCAAATAGAGCATGTGTCAACGGTGATACATTACAACTCTTAAAACTCAACAAATGCCTCTTCGACCCCCTAAACTCTACATTTTCCCATGAATTTCCTCTCAAGTAGGTTCAAAAACATACTGTACAATGCCACATGTTCATTGAAGCTCCATCACACTTATATTGAGTGAAATATTCAAAGCCAAGATGCCATTGTTTTATGGCTGCAGCATTACATCAAATAGAAAATATCTACATGTCTTGTGCATCATTTTATACACATTTCCCTGGAATTCAGCAGGACAGATTTGGGATCTTTGGAAAGCTTGGGATCTCCACTAGAATTCAAAATTCTGTCAGTTTGAACAAAGCATTTCCATGGAGCAATGAGAATGAGAATGAAGATATTAATAATACATAAATATTAATAACTGGAATTCAGGATCAAAAAACATAATCTGGTCGGTATAAAGTGAAAAATGAAATCTGCTCAAACTGTTGCAAGTTTCAGGATTTGCCCAACTGATTCTGAATCAGAAAAGAATAAAGTCAGAGTGTAGCCTCTTGGTGTCTTGTTTCTTTTCAGTCTGCCCTAGTGGCTGACTGGATAACTGACGTGTAATTTCTAATCTTAGTCAGGGAGTCAGACCGGTTCATCCATTTACAGACATTTTGCATAGTCATTTTCAAATATAAAGATGCTGAATAACAGGTATCAGTAGTTTCAGTTAATTAATAAATAAATAGATACATGAATAAATACATTACTTTTGCAAAACCCATATCAGTCGAATATCTTATAAACATATTAAACATATTGATTACCATTTTCCATAATCTCTCCACCATTCCCAATTAATCATCATCCTCTGATTTAGGCACAAACTGAGTGAGCTAGACTGGTTAGAAATGTAGTAAAGTTGATTCCTGTGGATAGAAGTATTCCCACTATTTTAATTTTATCCAGTTAAAGAACAAGAGAAACAGTTGAAATCATTTTGGTTTCCTGCATCACCCACATGACAGAGAACGGATTCATCCAGATTTTAGAAGGAAATACTCACCACCTTTGGAGATGTAATGGAAAAGTAATGATGGGTGTAACAAAACATTGTTCCCAGAGAGTGAAGAAATACATGTACTTTTGAAACGATTATATATCCTACTTCTTCTGAGTAACAAAACCAACAATGGTGAGAATAAGGTGTTCTAAAAGACCAGAACTATGAAAACAGCTCTTATGTCGCAGATGTTTTCCACCTACCACGCACTTTTACAGACTATGGGTGGTCCCACATCTCATACCACCTGATCACAGCTACTTGTCTTCTCTCTCTCGTGTATGTTCATATCTGGAAAAAGGCCTTGCCTGATTTCCCAGCGGAGTGTCTCAGTAGATGACTTTCGATATGAAGTAGATGGTGGAATTTAGTTTGTGCTTGCCCGCTCCTTTGAGATGTAGAGGTGACTATGCGGTGGGAGGTTTCTGAGAGGAAATCATTATATTGCAAACTCTGAAAATGAGATTATTGTCGTGACCCAGACAGGCCTCTTGTTTTTGCTGACGGCAGCCGTTTGCAACTTGGCCCCATAATATAATAGCCACTCGCAAAATGACTTTCCCACTCCTATTCTGGAGGGACGAGCTTCATTTTCTTGCATTCTCTCTCTGCTGCAGCACTTTATGACGCCCCTCACCATGTTTTTATCCACGGCGGAGATGGAGAAGGTGTTTGTGAATATCCCGGTAAGCCACAGACTTTGGCCATATAGTATAGAATCCAGTGGTTCTCATCCTTTATGGAATGTGAAGAAAACTTAACCATACAGGGTTTTTCCCTTGGGATTTTGAATCTACATGAGAAAATAAAAATCGTCATTTGATGCCAAAGTTTGTTTCATTCTTCTTACATTTATGCCTGCAACATGATGAATAGCGAAGAAATGGGTTCATTTCAAGGAAGTCGCAAGCTAAAAAGGTTGAGAACCACTAATCGAACAAGACCATAACCAATGCAGGGCTGCAGTAAAGTTTCTTTGCTGTTGTTTTGTAGGACCTGGTGAAAGTTCACAAAGGTCTCCTGCTAGAAATCCAAGACTCAGTCCAACACAAAAGTGCCCAGAACCTTTACCAGATCTTCATCACCTTCAAAGAAAGGTACATATGTACTTAATTCTTATTCATTCCTTCTTCTGTCTCTTTCATGGTATCTGTTGGTCCTTAAGAAGTCTAGAGTTCTGAAAATAAATCATCTGAATTTTAACTCTTAAAGGAATACTCCAACATTTTAGACAAAACATTTTTTCCCACTGAGACTGAGACAAGATGTTTGATACCATTTTCATCTCTGTACGTCCACTGGTTCGATTCCTATAAGTAGCATTTTGTGTTAGCTTAGCATAAAGACTTGAAGTCTACAGGAGTCATGAGCCTAGCTGCGTCAAAGTGAAAAAATAAACATAACAACAACTTCAAAGCTGTTTCATTTGCACAGTCTATAATGTGTGTTTGAAATACACAACTTCAAAAAAATCTAAGACGTGTATTTTAAATACATATGATAAATTGTGTAAAAAAAAAGACAGCTTTGGAGTTGCTGTAAAGTTTATTTTTTTCATTTTGATGGAGATAGGCTAATGTCTCTATGCTAAGTTAACATAAAATGCTACCCATCGGAACTGAAACAGAGATGAAAATGGTAAAGGGAAAAAGGGTTTTTGGCTCAAAATATTGGAATATTCTTTTAAAAAGTATTCACGTGTTAGAGGACTCATTATTTCACCATGAAGTGGTTAAGTTTCTGTTCCCTACTTGTCCATTCTTCGATTAATACAGAACAGAGTTAATAGTACAACATGTGGCATGTCTGCTTGGGCTTCAGGCACCTTAACACTTCATTTCCTGATATTCTGTTTGTTTGGTCTGGACTTTCCATTTTCACAACTTTAATTGACTATGTTCAGTTAGAAAAAATATGCTGGTTTATTTTGATTTTTAAATTGGTCTTAAGTTTGTAGCATGTAGTAGTATAAATGCTAATTGTAATTTTAGTCTTGAAAAGGTTTTGAAAGATCTTGCACTGGCTTTCTCAAACCCACAGGTACATTGTTGGTCCTCCTATCTTCTTGCTGCTCCTTCATGTATCTTGTCTGTTGCAGGTTGTTGATCTATGGGAAGTACTGTAGCCATGTAGAATCAGCCATTGCTGCTCTGGATAACATTTGCAAAGAGAGGGAGGATGTACGCATGAAGCTAGAGGTAATCCATTTCATGTTTTTGGTCTCAGTAAATGTTTGCTTTTGTTTGCAGCATCAGTCATCGGTGCTCATTTCTCCATGTCTTAGAATGGTTAAAGAATGCCCTCAAGTGTATACCTGAGGCATTGCAGCCACCACACTGACAACATAAATTACAGCTTTCTATAAAGCAGTAATAGGGTTCACAAATTTATATGTCAAGGACCCCACAGAGAGTCACTTTGGACCACGGATACCATTTAATAAGATTTAAAAAACTGTAGAACACCATCTAAGATGTTTTTTTGTTGTTGTTGTTGTTGTTGCTTGATACATTTTGATACTGAATTTTATACTAAATTGTATACATTGTACTATAGCTAATACCAAGAGGATGCAGCCTAAGAGCAAAATAACTCTTATTTCCTGCTCTCATTGTGCTATATTCCAGGGAGTAAAATAAGTAAAATAAATTCAAAGCTCATTTTTCTATGGACCCTCTGGAATTCCCTCAACGTCTCCTTCTGGTTCCGCTTTGGGGTAGCCTGCTCATGGGATTTACATACAATATTTACATTTTTAGCTCAAGTGTGATATAACTAACAATACCTTCTACCATAAAACTGTATCTTCTGGTATCATCTTCATCCTCTGGATTATAAAATGTTTAAGAAAATTATCTGACCTCCTAGGCTTATAAACCCCTATAAACAGTATTGAATAATCTTGAAAATCCATAGTAGTCAAGCCAAAGACAAGTCATTTTTTCTGAGTTCTTGAAAGTTTGACACAATATTATATAATGTTGAATATTATAAGCTGTTGACTCCAGTTTATTTTTACAGGAATGCTCTAAGAGAGCCAATTATGGCAAGTTTACACTGAGGGATCTGCTCGTGGTTCCTATGCAGCGAGTCTTGAAGTACCACCTCCTCCTGCAGGTACAGTACTCCTACATACCATCTGCTCCTTGTTCATCAATATCATGACAACTTGATCATCATTGGTTTGATGTTTTGATAATGTGCTACAACACAGCAGGTATAAAGCCAAAGCATTGACTGGTTATGTGGTACTGCGATCCAACAAGTGATTTCCTCCATGTTAGCCATCTGTCCAAATTTATTCTGGTGCTGATTACAGATGATCTGTAGCAAATAGGTTAGTAGACCTTTTTCACAACAGCCATTTTGACATTAACTAGCAGGTAAACACAGGTGTTACGACATAAATGAAGGTCCTGTTCCATTTAAATGTAGCAGTCTTTCCAGTGAGCCAGTGTGAATAATAATAGGACCCTGGTTCTGTTAGACCTAAATGGAACTGAACTTTTATTAATGTAATTTGTAACACCTGTGTTCTACTGCCCTTTCATGTCAAAATGGCTGCCGTGAAAAAGTACATTCATTTAGATTGCAAATTTCATTGTAATTTTTTACTGCTTGTTCTCAATAGAAACATGAGCATGAGCATATGACAGTTTTTCTCTATTATGTTCTATTAACTTTTAAATACTATTAACAAAATTTTAAATGTCTGGTGTTCCCCTTTAATTTTCACTATAGTAAATGTACATATGTATTACAACAAACATCATAGCAATGTATTACATAATCAGCAATGCAGTGGAGTGTGTATGCTGATTTATTCACCATATCTCCGCCTACATACTCATATACCAGCTTATATTAACACTGAAATATATATCTTTTGTTTTAATAAAACTATTTAATGTCATTCACCATCATGTAAATTATCAAAGAGCCTTTATTGCCTTGCTTACTTGACTGACAAGTAAATGATCCAGGGAGTTTATTTATTCATCAAAGCCCCCATCATTGTCAATCAAATTGAACACACACTATGAGCAAGAGGGTTCAGAGTGCACTATTCAATATATCCACAAGGGGCGCTGTTGTCCATGTTTCATTCTCCTCTTCCATCGCTCCAGCAGGCTTTCAGACTCTTCGTGTCTGTTTTAGTGACTTCTGTCTTAATGGGCACTGTGCAGTTTTGAAGTGACCTGGACATAAATGTCATATGATGAAGGCGATCAAGGACAAGGGAAGAGAAAATAGAGAATCTGAGCCAGGAAAGAGAGAGTAGCAGACAGAACAAGACAAACAGGCAGAGAGAGAGGGGTGAATTATTTCTGTGGAAGCACTTCCACCTCGCTCCACTGGACCGTTCTGTCACAGGGAGGGGGGCTGGTCAAGTGTCAACACAATAGACTTAGGAGACTCTACAGCTGTTTGTAAGGAGCTCCTACTGTACATGTTTCCATGGAATCTGCAGGTCCTTAAAAAGTATTAAAATATTTTCAGTCTAATTGTAAAGACTTATTGTCTTTACCATGCCAGTGTGTCCATTGTTAGATTAATACAGAATAAAATATATAGAGTGAAATATACATACAACTTGTTCACATATTTTCATATATAGGAAGACAGATTTTCCCCCCAATATGTTACAAAATTCATGTACCTGTATGGCTGTACATACTGTTAATAAAAAATAAAGGCACAAAAAATCCTCTCACTATTACTTACTTTACCATCAAAACATGGCAATTATCACTGATGACATATCATAATATATTGCTACAGTATATTATTCAATATAGAGTAGGAGGTATTAAATGTTATTTTTTCATATGAAACATTAGATTTTTTTCAGATAATTATAATCATTAGTCAGTGCAGCCTAGAGGAATACTAAGTTTCTTAAAACTTTTTTTGCAATTAGTAAACAACTAACAAGGAAATCAAAAACACTAAATAATTAATTCATAATTTCATGTATAAGAAGATTTCTTTGCATAAGGAGCAACTCAGCATGCTTCATATCTAACAACAAAACTGAACTACATGCTGCTTTATGATTAATTTCCTAGTGTTCTTTTTCTAATCCATTCCATTCACACAACTTTTTTTTTTTTTTTTTTTTTTTAAGCTATGTTCAATCAGAAAAAGTCTGGTTTTAGCCAACACTGTCTTTTTAATTGGTCTTAAATCCAATTCTAGGCCGCATTAAAAGACATTGTGTTTGCAACATGAATATACTGCTGACAAAAAAAAAAAAAACTGCAGCAACCGAGTAAGGCTGTCAAGTCAACATAGACTGAGATCCCTGTGGAACATTTCTGGCACCTCGTTGAATTTCAGGCACAAAAAGGTTTCCTACCTGGTCCCAGCTAGCTGCACCTAATAAAAGTGGCCACTGAGTTTACTGTGAATCATTTCCCACAAGGTGACAGCTGGAATCTGTCCAAACTAATGTCTTGTCACTTCATCTCTCCTCCCGAGTTCCTCTGTCTCTTTCTTTCTTGTCCTCCCTCTTTCTCCCTCCCCCTCTCTCTCTCTTTCTTTTTCCACTGCCTCCCCTCATCATCTCTCTTTCCCCCTGAACCCACCATAACATGATTCCCTCAATAAGTCCATCATGTGTAGTCCCAGCTATCTATCTGACCACTCCCTTCCTCTCTATCTCAGCGTGGATGTGGGGAGGTGGGAGCAGGGCTTGATAAAAAAGGACTCTGTCGTCTAGCTAGTGATAATAATGCCCAGGTTGAGCTTGACTGACACCAGGGATTTGAGGAGTGCCAAGCAGACATATATATCTCCCTCAGCGGCTCAGTGTGTGTGTGTCTATGTGTGAAGGCTGTTTATATGGGCCTGTATGAAGGACATGCATGGCATCTTTCCTTATCCTCCACCGCTGAGGTCTAGATGTCTTGTTTACGCTGCAGCCAGGCACGAGAAAGCAATTTCAGATACACACACAGACGCACACTTGCACACGCGCACACACATGCGCACAATCTGATTTATTGCAGGACAGCCTTCTTTCACGGTAACCCTTTTCATTTCATATCTAGAAGCCGAAGAATTACATTTTCAGACCTGCGGGTTGTGGCTGGGCCGTATGTTTGCGTCAGGATACTGATGTTCATCTGTTTTTACATGTGTCTTTGTGTTATCGTTCGCAGATACAGTCGCTTTCATTCCCCTTCACCTTTTCCACCTTCTGCAACTAATAATGGCATATCCCGCCGTCTTCAGTTGTTTTTGGAACAGGAGTAAATCCGAACTGCTAACAAAAAGACAGACAGAGAGAGAGAGAGAAACAGAGAGAGAAAGAGAGAGAGAGGGAGAGGCCTAAGGCATGCCAAATCATTTTTACCACATGAATGAAGGCAGAGGAATTGGCCTCTCAACAGCTGGTGATTTGTGTTTTGATTGTTTTATCTTGTGTTTCCATCCAACAGGAGCTGGTTAAACACACTCATGACGCCACTGATAAGAGCAATCTGCGGATGGCACTGGATGCCATGAAGGTGCGTAAGACTTGGCTTAGCTTGTATTGTTAAATAAAAAGCAGGGTAAACTACAACTTTCAGTACCACTAGTAGCAAAAACCCATTTTATTTTCTGAAAATCATTTTTACTTTTCTTCATGGAATAATCCACAGTTTTCCCAATGGCCAGCTTAGTCACTGAGTGATGAAAACAAAGACACTGAAGTCATTCATGTGTCCCTGGTAGATTGACTCCAATGCTTCATGCTAACACTTAAGCATGCACTCTGTTGAGTGACAGCAGGCTAGTAGCATTAACCAAAAATTAGAAGACTAACCTTGGAGTCATGAAAAGATGCTAGTGGTGTTTATTATATATGTCCTGCAGACTCAGAACTTTAAAAACTAGAGCAGTTCTGAAAAGTACAGTACAGTTACAATAGTAAGTCTATCACATCAGTGAGTGACATAACAGTTTGAAAGCCTTTCCCCCTAGCAGATTAACTCAATATCGCTGTAGCAACAATTTCAGGTGAACTATGCATAACCACTGCACAGTAAGTTTTAGCTACACACACTTTCTTATCACTAACGACCTTGAAAGTAGTATGTTACAGTATGTTATTTTTGTATTGTAATTTATGCACATTATGCCGCATATCATTTATAATTACCCCTACTTAGCGTTTAGCTTTAGAGCTCCTACTAGTTCTCATTTTCTGAGAGTGTGTTAGCTTGGAGCCAATGATCTACTGGGGACATATGAATGATTCAGATGTGCATGTTCTCATCACTTCATGGAGAATGACAAACCTCAAAAACCTGGTGTATTCCTTCAAAATGTGAATGAACAGAGTTCAGAATGGTTTAGACTCCACTGCACCACTGTAGTTGACATAGTAAGTAGTTTGGCAGACACATACACTTAAAATTGCAACGAGCTATTGTGTGGCACATACCATGGTGTATGTTGGTGCACTCATGTAGACTTCATGGGGAAAGCATCAGCATTTTTGTTTATGTATGAAAATTTGATTGAGTATTGTTGATTTTGTGGGCAATTGCAGTGTATATGTGTTGAATAAAAATAAATGTCATATTATTCATCAATATCGTGTATTATTATAAGCCACTAATATACAGAAAATATCTTGTGTAGGTGTTTAATCTGCTCTTTCAGTATAATAAATGCCTACAGCACAATTATACGTTTGTTTTATTCTCAGCATGTTTTGAAGCCTTTTAGTGCACTAGCCTTAATTTTTTATTTAGGATGGTGCTAGAAATGGAAAGTGGGAGAAAAGTGGGCTTGAAATTAGACACCCACAACCATTTGCACATCCAAATCCTCAAACAGATACATTGAAATGCAAGCGCCTTGGAAAAAGAACACAGGATATTGTACAGTCTATCAGTGTTTATGGGTTTGCATGCATCTAGAAGTCATTTCATGCTCCGAAATTTTGGATTGCACATGAAGAAATTACTTTGTTACTGAATGCAACTTTGAAAAGTCCTAATAGTTTTGTAACCCTGAAAAGATGCTTAAATTAAAGCTGACAGTCTGCGCTTTAACCTCATAGTAACTGAATCATTTCATATCCCAATTAAGTAATACATGCAAGAGCACCAAATGAAAAACGTTTCTGTTGGGTCTAGAAGCAAATGCATGCAGATTAAAGGGGAAATCTTTGTTGTTTTCTGTTTTGTGTGCAGGACTTGGCTCAGTACGTCAATGAAGTCAAGAGAGATAATGAGACGTTGCGAGAAATAGATCAGTATCAGAAGTCCATCGAAAACCTGGTAAGCCACTTGTCAGTATTCTTCCAAATGGCATAGCTGAACCTAAAGAATAACATTCCACTATAGCAATTTATTGAAAATGTAATATAATAATTAATTGAAACCCCTCTCTTCCTCTCTCACTTCTTCCCCAGAATCAGTCTCTGAGTAACTACGGGAGACCTAAAGGTGATGGGGAGGTACGGGTGTCCTCGGTGGACAAACGAGCTAAACAGGATAGGTAAGACGGCAGGCTGACAGACTGGTTGACTGACTGACTGACTGTCTGCAGCTTAACATGGTCCTCTGGTTGGAAAACTGCCAGGGCTGGCATTACTTAAAGCCAAAGTGCTGTTGCAATCTAAATCTGTCTGTCTCCCCTGTTCAGAAACTAAATGAATTAAATATTCCTCAGTGCAGGGGATTGCATGTCTTTTCATGTCATGCACTGCTGAATAGACACACATGACACCAGGCATCCATATGTGATAAGATCTAGTCCCAGGGTTTTCATTGCTGTTAATTTAGTATTGAGTTGTCTAATTGTCTGCACTGTATGTGGGGAGATAATACATGTGAAAATGAAACCTATGGCTACAACCCCTTCAAGGACCCCTGAGAGATCCCAGGACCCACTTTGAGAAGCAGCGCTTCAGAGGGTTCAGTTACTGCTGAAGTACTGTTGCACTGTGGGAGTGAGTGAAAAGTTGGAAATGTAATAAAATGAAATAGTTGAAATGAAATAGTTAAATGCAAAAAAGTTAAGTCAGTAACTTGTAATGGGTAGGCTACTGCAGAACACCCCCAGGTACACTTGTTCATGAAGATTTTTTGGTATGGTTACTCAGTAAAGTGCTGTTTTATTCTCACTAGGACAAGATAAATTATTAAATTAAAAAATTAATAAGTTAGCTTACGTGAATTAGATTTTTAATGCATTATACTTTAAAAATGCAGTTAATGTAATTTTCATTCATTCAAAAAACTGCCTTGAAATCAAGCAACAGTCCCCCCAAAAAGCTGCAAAATCCTGGAGGGACTGAATGTTGTACATTACATTTTGGCATTTATCTCATCATCTCACCTTGAGTGATTACTTGCAAGTGTCCAATAGTGAGTTAGCTTACGCAAGCTTACCAGTGGAAGAACATACATTTGCAAACATTGTTTTGTGTTAAGTATATATGTTATCTCACTGACAGCTACAATTTGCAGTGTATTGGTAGTTCTACCATCCTCCCCTTTAGCCAGCAAACTTCCCACCCAACACTTGTCAATCTTGTTGATTAGCTGTCTGTCTTGAAGCAGCGTCTATGTTGAGGCTGAGGTAAACAGCTTCTGTAAAGCCACCTGAGGAGTTGAAGAGGCAGACAGGGAATGCAGACAATCTGCAATTTAAAGGAATACTCCAACGTTTTGGGCAAAATACCCTTTTCTGACCTACTCAGACTGAGACAAGATGTTCGATTTCACCTCTGTGCGTCCACTACTTCGGTCTGAAGATTAGCATTTCATGTTAGCTTAGGATTAAGACTTGAATTCTACAGGAGTCCTTAGCCTAGTTCCGTCAAAGTGAAAAAATAAACCTTTCAGCAACTCCAAATGTGTTTAATTTACACAATGTATCATGTATATTTGAAATATACATCTTGAATCTACCTCCTACTAAAATGACCCTTGTTTGCAGTGAATGTACAGAGGTGAAAATGGTATCATCTTGTCTCAGTCTGGTTAATTCGGAAAAAGGGTATTTTGTCCAAAATGTTTGAGTATTCCTAAAAGGAACTGTACTGTACTGCTGTACTTGTAGCTTCACTGTTCTTTGTTTTGCTATTGCTTTCCTTCATTGTTGTTGTTGCTATGACTTCCCTGTGCTGTGGTCCCTAGATTTGATAGATTTACTTTGTAAGCCACAACCACAGCAGTTAGTGCACACCACAAAACATCCCCAACATCATTACAAAGCCAGTTTCAAGCAAGCATGGGATTTGTACATGTAGACACATGTAAACACAAACAGATAACGCTTCATATACAGTATTCTCTTTACTCATCTCTTTTAATGTCACAAAAGTTCCATACTGTAGCTTTAAGTTGGGTTATTCACTTTAAATAATCCGAGTGACACTGTGATTTTCCATCTGACACAGTGTAAATCAGTGTGACAATATGAACCTCTGCATCAGCCATGCTTCATTCTTGACACTGACAATCAAATTTTGCTGTCTGAACCACAGGCACATCTTCCTGTTTGACGCAGCGGTGATCGTTTGCAAGCGGCGAGGGGACAACTACGAGATGAAAGAAGTGATCGACCTGCACCTCTTCAAGATCACCAACAACCCCTCGTCAGACAAGGAGAACCGAAAGGTCTGCACCTCCACAAACCTGCTTCATCTAATGACATGACCTAATTTAATTGGTGGTCTTTGGTAACCGTGGGGTCCTAATGGAGCTGGAAGTGCTGTTTCACAGGCTTTTCCACCCTGAATAAAATTCAGGGGGAAGCCCTGGGTCAAAGGTGTTACCAACCTCTGAATGATTCTTAGAATATCATATAAGCTTGAGAAGTGTATTTCAGGCAGGGAAAGTCAGGGAATTTGATAAATCCTCTGGGGAAGTAAGAGAATATGAAGCAATGTCACAAATGTGTGGCATCACAGGGATACTGTATAGTAGAAAGTCTTCATTGCAGTAGTTGGTGGTTTTCAGCCCAACTGAATTGCAAACCTGACACAAAATGAAAGGAATATTACTTTTAGGTCATAGAAATGATCTGACTGAAATGATCTGGTTATGGAAAGTCATGGAAAAGTCATCAGGGCCACATTGGGAACCCTGTAGACTGTAGTCTGTAGTGTTTTTTTTGTTTCATTTCTAGCCAGCATATCCCAGAATCCACTGGCACCACTTTCAGTTCAGAGCTGATCAGCAGCTCCTTGTTTCAGCAGCTTGACTTCCAACATCAACAGCAGCCGTGACCAACTACAGTGAGAGAGAAATTCAATTAGATGAAGGGATAGTTTGTGCTTCCCTCTGTGCTCAAATGAAGCATTCTCTGGCAGCTACATGTCTTTGGACCTTGTGAGCATTTCCTTCTTTCTTCCCAGCTTGATGGTAGAGTAACTCGTTTCTACCTTTGGTGAGGCCACTGGGACGGCGTATTAACTCAAACATGCTCCAACAGTATCATTAGCCTCAGTTAAAGGGAGTTGAAGATAAAAGGGTAACAGAACAGGTAGTTATTTTCTGCCACAACACAGACATGTGCAGAAAAACTGCGAATCCTATTTTCCCCAGTTCAATTTTAATAAAATTTGGTTGTGTTTTGCACATATCACTGGAATGAAGAGTTCTCCTCTGACAGCAATGGCCTCACATTAGGTTGCAATTTTGAGTCTGCCCCAGTTTGTATTAACGGAGTCCTCAAAAGCCTGGTTCTATTAGCTGAGCTGACAGACAAATAGTTTGTTTCAACATTAGCACTCATTGTGTGCCAGAGATATGTGGCAATTGAGAGAGAACTGTCACTCAGATTGTTTTTAATTACAAAAGGCATTTCTGCAGTCCTCACTTCTGATTGGTCTGATTGAGTCACTTTGAAGCTATTGTAACTAGGATATATACTCTAATATACTCTAATAAATGCACTTCTGTGACCGCTGATTTAAATATCAGTGCTGTGGCACTATAATTACAGTTATAGCATAATTACACACACACCTACACACACACACAAATGTAACCACATGAAAGTTAAATATTAATGCTCTCACAAAAAACCTAGAGGAGTGATAGGGTCGCGAAGGATTAATGTAATATAAAGAAATCTAATAATAAAAATCATAATAATAATGATAATAAAAATAGTAATAGTAGCAGCACTTGACATTACAAAGTAATGTAGGGAAGGAAAACAAAGCACATCATATAACAACCAATCACCTGTAATGCAGGAAAGCTGTGCTCTGCTGACTCTATTATTGCCTTGTTATGACTGACTCAGCAAAACCCAGAAACCATGTTGGACTCCTGACAAACCAATTAACAACGGTACTTCAGTGTAATGAGGGCCAATAACAATCTATCAGTTAACCGCGGGTTTACAAAATTGAGTCTTTATTTGGTGCTTGAAAGATGGCGTGGAGTTTGTTTATCATAATTCCTCCTCAAGAAGTAGGTGTGTAAATTGGAATTACCTTTCGGATTGAATATTTTATACCGCCCTCCATACTCCACCACCGCTTTCCTCGCTCTGCCTTCCCTTATGTGAGTTGGAGCGAATTGGACTTGTGGGAAACGCTGTTCTGTACACCAGTAATTAGCCTCTATTTGGCTGCATGCGGACATTTTTCCAGCTCATAACACAAACATAAAAAAAAATAAAATAAAATAAAAACAATCAACCCAAAACAGTTCATACAAAATGTATTTTAGGCCATTTGGCTCTAAGTTAATTTGGCACCTAGTGGTTCCAGCACATATTTTATATTGTCTTGTCTATTCACCAACGTAATACTGAAACAGTGGCAGACTTGAACAGCCTGCCTTCTCCCAGATGGTGTTATCAATATCATTAAACCTCGCTTTGGGCCTGATTATACACACACAGACACACACCGAAAAGTGAGCACACGCCCAGCAATGAGTGATATTGCCAGTCATTATGATGAATGAGACAGCGCACTTCAGGCTTGCCAGGAAACAATGATTTCAGTAATAATGGCGCTGTAAAGAGCAGCCATTAGCTGGCAGAGGCCGATGTATGGTGTCAGTTTTGGCCTTTTGTGAAGGATCAGATCTGTTCCAGTCAGTGTCGTCTACCTCTGACATACTAGATGTGATGTTTGATGTTATTATGTAATGCTGGTTGTCTAAGGGAGGTATCATTTCAAACCCTAGTCATTATTTAGACCAAAATATCACATTTACATTCAGCTCATTCAGAAGTACAACCAAATAGCCTTATCATTTCCAGTGTGCCCCCCTCTTCTCTCCCCCTACACACACACACACACACACACACACACACACACACACACACATACACGTACACCACACAGGCAGCATGCATCAAGATGTCACAGTCCCAATCCATAAATGCAGTATGACACTTTTATCCCACTGCTGGCCTCGTTGTTTGTTCGCTGGACTGAAGCCAATTTTCACGCTGAAGCTTATTGCTTGGGCTTTTAATACAAGAACTGACAGTTTGTGACACTTAAGCTGAGTTTTACATGTATTTAACGGCTTTTTTAAAATGGTAATAATGGTACTGAACATTCACATCACCAAGACTTATGTTCTGAATTGGGTTATAAAATAAGAAAACTTGTTTTTGCCATGTATGAAAATGCGCTCAAATTAAAGCTGACAGTCTGCATTTGAATGTCATAGTGCTGGTTCACTCCTTCTTAGTAAAAATAAAATACACTTAAGTGTCCTTCAAATATATATATAAAAAATGGTAATAAGTGCATTTAAAGCACATTAATTCCTTATGCACTTAATTTAAATACGTAAAAAGTATTTATTTAGTGTTTTAACATACTGTAAAGTTCTGTATACTTTAATTAAAAAATGTACTTGTTAATACCAAAATGGGTGAAAGTGCAACATCTTTAATTACACTTAAATCATTTTACATAAAAGTATGCTGTAAGTACACATAAATGCAGTATTCTGAAGTTCCTTGTGTATTTCAATTTTTTTCTTTTTTTTTTTTTTTACACCGCAGGATAATTAAAAATATGATTTGAGCACATTCAAAGCTGGCTTTAAGCAAATGAGGAATATAATTTAAAAAGTATACTTAAGTATATCATACTACAATTTAAGGAGTCCCAAAAGAGCACAGTGAAGTGCACTCAGTACATCTATATATTAAATACCGCAATTGCAGCTCATATATATGAAAAATGAAAAAATGCACTATGAGTATATATTTGAGTATATACAAGTACATTTACTATGCTTAAATAAAGTGCATCAAAATACATGATTTTTTCACCTGGGTTGACCCCTGTGGTGAAACAGCTCCATGTGTGTATTTGAAGGAGATATGCAAAGTCATATCACTCTGGGGGCTTTTTTTAAATCCCCAATAAATAGCAAAACTAAAATACCTGAAAGACAAACATTTCATTCGGTCTCTTGACAAATTGTTAGCTAGACTGTATCTTTTTCAAGGGTAAGGCTTGCTTTGTGTCCACTGGGAATGCCACTTTAGAGCGCCGGTTTCTTTTTCTCCTACTTTTTTTTTCTAGTGGAAAGGACGAGCTGTTACTCTTTCCTGACAGCGCTGAGAGCTTGGCAAGTTTTTAGCCCTCAGAGCTCCAAGTGCTAGGAGTTCAGAATGTTTGAACCACAACCAGGAGCCATAAAAAGCACTTCCCACAAGCATCTGTTTAGCACCGCTATCTAAAAACAGAGGCACTGGTGGACACAGGGGCTAACAGAGTAATAGTTAGCCTTTGAAGTGGTTAATCGTACATGATTAAAGGCCCACTCACTTCTCGCGTCTGTGCATGGGGTCTGATGCCCAGCAGTCATATGGCACACGTACCTCATTCAGTCTTCCCCCTCTCCTTTTCTGTCTTCATGCCCGTCCTCTCTGTTTTGTCTATCTGCTCTGCTGCCCTCAAACCCTCTAGCCTTTGTGTTTGCTCTCCCCAAGCCTCCCCTCTTTCATTTTGCATCTCTTTGTCTCCATCTGTCTCTTCGCATCCCGTCACGTTCGGGCCCCGCGCCCCGTTCCTCCGTATGTGTTTTCGCTCAGCTCCTCATCTCATTATTTGCCTTTGTTGTATTTGCTCTCTAAAATTAGTGTTTTTTTTTCTTCACTCTCCCCCGCTGCAGTGGTCCTATGGATTCTACCTCACACACAACCAGGGCCAAAACGGCTTTGAATTCTTCTTCAAGACCAAAGAGCTGAAAAAGAAGTGGCTGGAGCAGTTCAGCATGGCCATGTGAGTGTGTGTGTGTGCTTTCATGCATGACAGTGTGATAAAAGTGTGTCTGCTCTGTAGTTTTGTCTCAGCACCAGAATGCACACATTGCCCATCCTGTTCTTCAAGTTTGGCCACTGGATGAGTTATTAGGGACATGGGACTGAGACACAAAGACGTAATGCAGAAAACACACTCTTAACGTACTTAATGTGTTCTGCAAGCTGAAATTCTAGATAAAACAGCTATAGTTAATTAGTTAAAAGAGGAAAGGGGATTTGAATAGACACAGCGTCACTCTGGCTCTTTACAGTGGACTGCAGCAGCAGGAGTCAAACAGCATAAAACATTCAACAAGCACCAAAGACCCTGCCACATCTTGAAATGGATCTTGGTTCAGTTAAACTGGTTGACAATGTGGTGCCAGGAGTGAAATACAGAACCAGTCTGCTGACAAAGACATGAAGCCATTAACGACTAACGAGTAAATTTAGTGCAGAAACACAAAATCTTCTGTAAGAACTGTCAAAATATGGCTATGCAAAAAAAAAAAAAAAATCATTTCACGTATTTTTCATGCCTTTGTTTGGTAGCAAGAGTTTATTTAAAAAAATACACAAAGAAACTGTATGTCCGTTGGTTGGTTCGGTTCCAATGGGTAGCATTTTGTTGTAGCTTAGCATAAAGACTAGAGTCTAGAGGGGTCATTAGCCTAGCTCCGTCAACGTGAAAAATAGACCTTAAAGCAATTCTGAAGCTGTCTTATTTACACAATGTATCATGTGTATTTGAAATACATGTCTTGGATTTAAAAAAAAAAAAAAAGTAATTTTAGCAGAAGTTAGATGGTAGGAACTATAACCGCTGAACACGTGTTGAGATGTTACAGTTCCTACCATCTAACTTCTCCTAAAAGGACTTATTTAAAAAAAAATCCAAGATGAGTATTTAATTATCATTTAACACACATGATACATTGTGTAAATAAGACAGCTTCAGAGTTGCTCAAAGGTTTATTTTTTCACTTTGATCAAGCCAGGCTAATGACTCCTGTAGACTTCAAGTCTTTATGCTAAGCTAACTCAAAATGTTACACATTGGAACTGAACCAGTGGACACACAGAGGTGAAAATGGTATCAAACATCTTGTCTCAGTCTGGATAAGTCAGAAAAAGGGTGTTTGGCCGAAAATGTTGGAGTATTCCTTTAAAATGAATATAGGATACTAGATATCACGTTTACGCCACAGCATAGCACATATTCTTGAATTTAACTTTTTCATCCAATGCTACCACACATTTGATTAAACTCCTTTGTTGCTTTTGAGATGTAGAAATTTCTATATCAGGTGCTATCATACATTTTTTTAGTAGTTATTCACAAGAGATCTCTCATTTTATCAGTTTTCATAATAAATCCTATTATGAAAACTGTAATCAGAGAGCCTTTGCAACCAACTGCTAAAAATAATATGTTAAAAAAAATCTACCCTGTGGTCTTCTACATCCACCTGTGTTAAAAAATTCCAACAAATGTCTGCTCAGCTTTTAGCTAGTACTGTAACAGTCCAGTGTTGATATTCAAATATCAGAAAGGACGTGTTCAACAAAGTGTCACTTGCCTGTTTGCTGCATCTCTACAGACTATAATTTTAACCCTGACCTCAACCTAACCCGAACACTCATGCCTAAACACTGAATATCTGTAGGATACTTTCAGCTATCTCTAGATTATCGCTGCTATCAGTCACTGTTAAACAATATACTGCAGTAATGTTTTTGGCCATATCGCCCAGACCTACAATGTGTTACCACACCCAGGGGCAGATTGGTTGTGGGAGTTTTCCCGGTGGGCTGTCAATCTGTGGCCCAGCAGTAAGTCCAGCAACACACTGATATGAAAAGATAAAAAAAAAAAGTCCCACGCTGTTTGCTGGTTTTGCTGTAGACTGACTTCATAGTGATGTGTGTCAGGGACTGTAGATTGATCACATCATGAGTCCGTCTTTCAGGGTACAATCTACATTCATACCCTGACAATGACATTGTGTTATGCATAAATTGCAATTGATTCAACCTAACAAATTAATATTGTGCAGCCTTTGAGGTGCTGTTGGAAATAATGGATTTATGAGGTGAGAGTGCCTGAACAATAGAAACAAAAGGGTAAATATGACAGAAAAAGTCTGGAATTTCTATGATCCCAAATTGCAGAAGTGTCATGTTAATGGGCTGAGGGCTCGGAGACCTTGCCAACAAGTGAAGTGACCCTAGATAAAAACTTAATTTTAATTGTAATAAAATGAATGTCTGTTTCTTTTGTTGTCTTTTTGACTGTCTTCTGGCTCAAAAGCAGCCAGACTTGTCATCATGCCTTGTCTTTGCATGCCTGCTTTGTCTGTTCACTTCCTGCTTGGCCTGTCTGTCTATTATTGTTTTGATGTTCTTTGTTATCTCATGTTTCTCTAACCCCCATATTATTGTGATATTTGGATGTATATTACCTTCCAAACACTACTGAGTCTTATTGTTTCAGTGTTAGCAGCACAGCGCTTTGTCTGCTAATGCTTATGTCTGGTTGGCTACTAGCCTTCGACTTTGCCTTACTATTTCCTTGTGCTGCATAGTATCGTGCCTTTCTTTCTTGTTTGTTTTTAATGATTTTGTATTGTGTACATGATTTTATGTTTTCTTGCCTCTAATGTTTAACCCTAAACGCTAACATCATGCTGACAAACAACAGTTGAAAATTAGCCATCTGGCTAATACTGGCTAAACCTAACCTAAAGTGATGGGGATTTATGTGCACTGTCAAATTAAAATGGAAATTTATTTAAAAAATAAAGTAAATTCACACTTAAGCCCAATGGTGACACTAAACTTTGTATCAGTTGACTAAAAAGCTAGACTTAATAGTCTAGCTTTTGACCACAGGTGACAGCAGGGAATGTATTGCTTGGAAACAGTTTTGGTAAAGAAGTGGAGGCATCTATCAGCCATCTTTTATTTCGATATAATGGAGATTATAGGTTTATTGTTCCTAAATAAAGTCTAATGGTGCATAGGTCACTGAAGTGTTACCAGTTCCATTACCTTGGCAGAAGAATGGAAAAAATGCATTGTTGCCACCTATGACTGTGTAGAAATCCAGTTTGCCTAAAATCTTTTGATTTGATGCGGTGTGGAGCGTGTTTGAAACTGCATTTAAAAATAAATCAAAAAACGGCGAACTTAAGCTATCTTAGCATTTAAGCAGTTGACGCTGACATTGCCTTCTCTGTGTGTTCCTGACCTCTTTCAAATGGAAGTTGTCTACCATATAATCATTTGCACTGCATTCTGTGAATCTGTGATCACCTTGAGCTAACTATAAAAATATGCAAGTGTTTTTACAGTGAAAAGTATTTGGTCAGGAAAAAATACTCGCTAGCCAAATGCTGAATCAGGATGTAAACACCAAACTACACTCAGCATGTGTGTATCCACACCTAATTATGTTAGCAAATATATATTTAAAAATAGATTATGTCAAAAACACATTTAACAAATCCACTCTGTGGTCTTTCTAATGTCTTGGTTTAAGATATTACAGCACAAAATGATTAGTTAATGGTAGCCAGAAACCCTATTAATTTTTGCCATATACGAGTGCAAATATGTTTTTGGCAAAGTGACATTCATAAATTATACATATTTTTTGTTTGTTTTTTCGGCTATAGACTTCTCCAACTTTAGCAGAGACAACAACTGATACGACCATAGAATCCTAGAGAGTCCTTTATCAGGACGAGGTTGTTCATTGCTTTAGGTTTAGTTCCAGTATCACTAGCAGTTGAAGGACCAGGTTGGATATTGTTGAACCAACAACTGAGGCTAGCATGAAACACTTTTTGTGCATGCTGTGCAGGATGGAACCTTTTATGTGTTGATCAGTGATCAACACAGGCTGTCAATGTATTTTGCATACAGTATTGCATTGTGGGTTGATAGACTTCAGACAGCCAATCCAGATTGTACAAACTGTGTGAAGCCACTCCTCACTCATGTTAGCTATCTCCACCCTGCTCACTTATTATATTGTCCTCTCTAGTAAATCAACAAGTGTTGAGTGAGTGTGTACCTTAGCAAAGTACAAACTTATTTGTGGCTATTAGTAATGTTTATCTGTACCTCAGAACTTGTTTTTGCTGTGTGATTGGCTGTTTGTGTGTTGGTTTGCATTGCAAGACTATTTGTGTTGTGCAATTGGCTATTTGTAGGTTGAGAAATACAGACGCAGAAAATACAGAAAATCATTTTATTGACAATTAATTGCAAAACTCAATCATCAATATTCAATCAATCAAATTTTATTGATTGTGTGATGTTTTTTCTTGCTTGATGGGGTATCACGGAAGACTTGAAGATTTTAAACTTTTTAGTTCTGAAGTATTTTTTTTTCTTTTTAATTCACACAAGTTTGCACAAAAAGGATTAAATACTAATTATTTTTAACTCAGTAGAAAACAAGCAAAATAAGAAAATATACTAGAAGGGGGTTCGTGGACGTTTAACTGATCAGAACTGTTGTAATGAAGGCTGTGTTTGATCTACAGCAGGGGGGCAGGAGTCAGGCTGGGATCAATTCCCTCATTCTGAACCGTGAAATAAAGCAGCAATTCAGTGGAATTAGAATCGCTTTATTCATCCAGTACAAGAAATGTGCAGGAATTTGTCTTGGACACATCGGCACAGTGAGATACTGACAACTCGCAGAGTAACACAGTACATACTTACAAACATGGAACAGTATAAGGTAGGGTTCGACCAAGTACTGATTTCATTTTTATTTAATTATTTATTTTTTGGATTGAAGCTGTTGATAGCTGATATTTTGTGATGATATTAAATCTTTTAATTTGACAATGTTCATGCCAAAAAATTATAGCTATTCAGTGTTTCTGCCAGAATTGTATACTTGTTGGTGGTGTGGAGCCAAAACTGCATTCGTAAACTAAAACTCTTCACTGAAACCAAGGATAGAATCATCATGTAATCATTATGCATGCTTGCAAGGAATAAAGTCAAAAAGTCTTGTTAAATTCCGTTCAGGCTTTGAGCTTCTCAAAGATAGCCAGTGTAGTACTGATCAGTTTTCCATTAAATATGTATTCAGTCAATTTGTACTAGGACTTGAAGTCTACAGGAGTCATTAGCTTAGCTCTGTCAAAGTGAAAAAATAGGATAGAGATTAACCCTTATACATGAAATGTCACTACATTATATGTACTACACAGTTACCTACATTACTATTTAGCCCCAACATTTACTATTTAGGCTATCCCAGTTCTACCATGAGCCATGTACAATCACTTCTCATCAAGGAATATATAAAAGAGGTCAAACTTGTGCCAAGTGCAGATGTTTTTGGTGTTTACATTGTGATGAACCGGTTTGCCAAACCCTTTGGCAACCCGTTTATAAGTCATTTGAGCAGGTTATTACAACATCTGGGTGTGGGAATTGTTTGTAATTTGTTACATTTTTAACTATCTCATGCTTGACGTATTTGTTTATGTAAATGTATTTTGGGGTGTGGCTAACATGTCATGAATGTGAGCTAGAGCGTGGTTTATCCTACTGGACAGACTCCCAGTGTTATGTTATGACCAATAACAGGAACAACTAATGCACCAATTGGATAAAAAAAATAAATAAATAAAAATCAGTCTATACTATACTTTATATTTTTATTATTATTATTAGTGAATTAGTGAGACAATACCAGAAGACACATGATAAAACCAATAAATAAAATAAACATAATAAACATAATGAACAGACACACAGACAATAACAGAGCGGTAATGGCAATGTATGTGTATGTGTAGATAGAGTCCAAGGGAAAGACATTAGGTTAGATTAAGTGAAGGGTGTGTGTAATATGTGAGTGAGTGTGTGTATGCTTGGATATTTACTTAAGAGGCAGTGACATGTATTCATGCTTAGTGATCCTGGAGGGGTTGTTGTGTGGCATGTGTGGTAGGAAGAAATAGACAGTGTTAATATAAAGTATAATAATATACTGTATAATAGTATAATAACAATATAATAATAATAACAATAATAATAATAATATAAAACTTTTATCATCATCATTCTATACAATACAATATAATGTTATAATATAAATCGTATACATAGTGTAGCTTACAAACATAATAGTAGAATAGTATACATATGATACATAAAGATAAATAAATAAAAATAAACAAATAAATAAACCAACAACAACAAGTAAAGCGTATTTTATGATAATCTCTGTCCTGTCAAAGGTCAAACAGTGTAGGTATAGTGGTTTGGGGGATTTTCTATGCCGTAATGCTCTCGCTATGACAAATTGTGCTCTCATATTTTCATACGTATCTTGGTTTTCATTATCAGTGTTTAGAACTGAGTCAGGCCTTAGTCCTGCCATTTTCATCACTAATATCCCCTGTGCCCCCAGTCTTCCAGGATCTCGTTTAGTCACAGCTCAGATACCTGTAAATAGATCAGGGTGTTGTTAGACACTTAACTGCCGCTGACAGCAGCAAAAATCAGTTTACAGCTGCGGGACTCCCAAGCAGTTGCGATAACAATGTAAACAATATATAGAAAGAAAGAAGATAAAAGAGAAAAAATGACCGCCTAATCTGCAAATAATGTTTTTAAAGCAAAACAAAAGAAGCCTGGGTTTAGGAGGAGGTGGGGACGATGAGGATTAGGAAGGAGAAGTGCAGTGTGATGCAACAGTGAGAAAACAGGGGCTTTGGTTGATTAACTTTGGGGCCGAATTAATGAGCCAGGAGAATAGAGAGGCACTGCCAGACAATCACACAGTCCCTGCTGAGGCTAAATAGCTGATCTGTGAACAGTTGTTTTCTGACGCACTGTCTTTTTTCCCTGAACCACCCACTGTTCGGTACCTGACTAGGTTCACAAGCTGTGGGGATGCCAGTGTATGACTGCTAACTGTTTTAAAGTGGCTCTAAGCAAGAGTTTCATAGAAAACATACACCCATCTTATCAGCTTAAGTTAGTAATTGGATCTGCAACAGAAACGGACATCCCATCCCTACTAATTGAGGCCCTATTGATTCAGCCTATTGGCCCAAATTACATTTCTGGCGTCAAGTATGGACACTATGTGCCCACAGGAAGTGACAAATTGAAACATAAGTGTCTCTTAAACAGTCAGAAACAAGTGCTCCATCCAGAGAAAGCTGGACTCACCAACGGTGCCTTAACCTCTTCGCCACCTCCGCCAAACTCTAAGATGAAGACTGATGTCACCTGGCAGATTTTCCGTCCTTAAAATTCAAAGTGATGCCCGTTGCTACCGTTTGGAGCCACCAGCATGCAAAGTTGCCTGGTGCTGTTTCAGTTCCAGTGAAACACTGGAACTTAGATTAGCCTCAATCCCCATCTTTCTCTCCGAGCCAAGCAGAAGAAAGTAAGGTGAGAGGGACAGCAGTGGATAGAGAGGCTCTACCTCGAGGCAAGGGAGGCTTTCTGTGCCTGAGGGCAGGGTTAGATCAGGACTAATGTCATTTTTAAAAGACCATTCCCAGTGCAAATGCTTTTGTCGTGAAGCTGCTGACATTGTGTTAATAATAAATGTCTTTACATGAGGCCATATGGGTCATGGTTAGCCCTTTCTGTGTTTGGACACTAAAACTCCATCGAAAGCCAGACTAATGAAATTCTTTGAGGCGAGTTAGCTGATCCTTTAGGCCAGGTGGGGCAGGTTTTGCTGAAGATTTTACAAACTAGCACCCCTGAAAATGTTGAGATCAAGGGAGAAACGTTTGTCATATTGGTGGTGGGCAACAGACCAATGCAATTTTTAAATTACTAAATAGAGTGCATACCTCCAACAACACTATGCATTTTCCAAGATAGATATTCACCAAACTATTTAAACTATTAAGAACTAATTTCTGTTCAACAAAATTACATATCAAAAAGTTTTTTCCATGAAAAAAATCCGATATCTAGTAGAACACATTAAAACAGAGAAAATATGATTTTAAGTGGCGTGGGTCTTTCATCATTCTAACCATTAATGTCCCCTTTTAGCAGATGACTGGATCTCCCAACATTTTCCGATATTTCTTACATTGCTTTTTGTAAGACATTCTTTCATCACATTGGTGTTTGTTTAATTTCCAAACAGCATGTCATAGTATTTCAATTTGTGTCCACAAATTGTCAGAATTTCAGAAATAACTCTTACCAATGCCTCTGTGCATAATAAATTGAATACTTATGTAACAATATTGCCATGCTTAGCTATTGTAACATTGAAAGTTGCAAGTAAATCCATCCTAAATTTGATATAAACATGCCTTCTTGCTATGGTCAGAGTTGAGCAGACCATGCACACACACACACACACACACACACACACACACACACACACACACACACAGATACAGCCATGTCCCAAGGGGGCGAGAGTAGCTCTGTGTTCACTTCAAGCAGACCTTGCCTGGCTACTTGCAATTCTCTCCTCATTCCCTTCACTTCAAAGAGCCATATCAGTAAAATGTTACTTTAGCCAAGAAAGAGCTTGTTGGGCACAATTATAAATGAAAAAATAGTTTTTGCTTTGAAACTGATGTTTTCAACAATGTGCCAACCTGTTCAAGAATAGAAACAAAGGCAGGGGGAAGAAAAAAGAACTTCTCATACATTAATTTGTGCTCATCCATAACTTACAGTATGGAGGTCAGTGTTTATTGTACAGTGGGTTCCACCTAATTCCCTGATGATGGGTTTAAGCACACCATTTGTTGAATCATTTAAAGGCTAAACATTCATTTTTCTGCTGGGTACTGTGTCCAATGGGTATTTAATTTCCAACAGTTTGAAACTTTATTGCAGTAACCAGCTAGCAAGAACAAGAAGGATATTATGATGGAAGAGGGAGGTATGAAGGCAAGGAATCAAAGAGTGTGTATAATAAAGAGTTTGTTAGTATTTCAATGTATGAAAATCTTTGACTTAGCGCCTGTAAAGGAATACTCCAACGTTTTTGGCAAAATACGTTTCGATACCATTTTCAATTCTGTATGTCCACTGGTTCGGTTCCGATGGGTAGCATTTCATGTTAGCTTAGCATAAAAGGTTGAAGTCTACAGGAGTCATTAGCCTAGCACCATCAAACTGAAACAAATAAACCTTGCAGCAACTCTGAAGCTGTCTTATTATACAATCATGTATCATGTGTGTTACACAGTGATGAAGTGACATGTCTTGGATTATTTTTTAAACGAGAGTCATTTTAGGAGAAGTTAAAGGTAGGAGCTATAACCGATGAACACCTACCATCTATTCCTACCATCTAACCTCTCCTAAAACGACATTCTTTTCTTTATTTTTTTAAATTCAGAGACGTGTATTTGAAATACACATGGTTCATTGTGTAAATAGGACAGCCTCACAGGATAGTAAGGTTTATTTTTTCACTTTGACAGAGCTAGGCTAATGACTCCTGTAGAGTTCAAGTCTTTATGCTAAGCTAACACAAAATTCTACCCATTGCAACCGAAGCAGTGAACATACAGAGGTGAAAATGGTATCGAACATCTTTTCTCAGTCTGGGTAAGTCGGAAAAGGGGTATTTTGCCCAGTATTCCTTTAAGAGTTTAGTTTGTTTGTAGACCTAATGTCTCCTATATGTTGTGTCTTGTGTAGATCCAACATCCGCCCTGAGAACGGCACTAACAACTTCCACGAGTTCCATATGCACACCTTTGACAGGATAACCTCCTGCAACTCTTGCCACATGCTTTTAAGGTAGGAGCTTAATTCTTGGTCCTGCACACTGACAGACAGACGTACAGTGGAAGCAGCACAAAGAGCTTCTCAAGGATACTGTCCAACATAGATTGAGGATGAGACGTGGACCCTTTCCTTTCAAACCACTCTCGAGACTGATTTGAAAGAAGCCCACTCCTTTTCCTCTCCAGTGTACCCTAACAATCTATTTGCCACTTCTCCTCCACTTCTTTCTGTCTCCTCCCTCTGTGTGCCTTTACTTATACAGAGTTCCTTTTGAATTTCCTGAATGTTACCCACATCCAGCCAACTGTGGCTCATGGTCTTTCTCTCAGCGGAAGCTACTGAGTGGTTTCACGCACCGAGAACGGTGCAGAAAAATGTCCGTCACACTTCAGCACTTCCTCAAGGGGAATGGATGGCAAAAGGGGACAAGATTATTAAACTGTCAGTGTACAGTACCGGGCACTGAATTCACTAACTTTTTCAAGATAAAATTTAAGAAAAAAAATGAAAAATAGTCAGGAAGTTCTCAACAAGCTTCAGACTTACAGTTTTTCCTTATTCTCCTGGGATCTTGCCATTTTTTATTATTATTTCTAGAGTTGTCCTCTTCAACTTTATTTTTTTTACTTAATTAAGAACTTCCCTTACTTATAGCCCCTTTGCTCATGTTTGCACCAATAGCAGGGTTAAGTAATTACTTCATCATTCCTTTCCATAGCAGACTAGTTGATTATGCCTGTTTTTGCAGTAACTTTAGAACAACAAACTTTTGCTAAACTTGAAAGGTAAATTGTTTAATTCCACTGTCAGTGTCATCCTTAGATTTTAAGGCAAGTGTGAGGTTATCTTCAAGTCTGGAAAAAAACACAAAGAAATTTGCAACTCCCATCTCTACTTCTTTTTTCTTCTGTAAGAAGAAACCATAGAAATGGAACTGAGTTGAATTGGCACAGGCCTTTGGCTTGTAGCAAGTCGCTTTATTTCCGGGTGGGTGCCCTTGCCAAGGCAACAGTTGACTGATATCACTGTGTTGGCAGAAGAGTTTGTTTATGTTGGTGAAGGAAAGCATGTTCTGTTGTCACAGGAGGCTAAGAAATTGCTGGTGAAATTAATGGCTTTGTCATGATATTTAAAAAAAAAAAATTAACATTAACACGGCTGATTAAGATTAGCTGACAACAAATAGCTTAGCTGACACAACTGTAGTTAAAGCTGCATTAGCTTGGGCTGGTGTGGTGGAGATCAAATGCTTTGTATCTTTGTTCAAATCACCAGTGTAGATATGGTATATTACTAACAATTTAATAGTGCTTGTTGCATCGCAATGGAACTGTCAATAAAGTCATTCAGTAGGTTACCAAAGGCTGCCAGTTGGCCCATTAGCACCTGTAGAATCTGCTAGGCTATACAAGGCCGATTCCACCCAATTCCATTTCTGTGGGAGAAACTTGATGAAAATATAAAATTTTCTGTGACCACCATATCTACCATGCGTTTTGAATAATAATTATGCACTCATAATGCTTTATGTCTGTTCATAAATACACATAATGCTTACTCATGCATCATATCAGCACTCAGAAACATCCTAGATATAATTTATAATAATTATAAGTACATTAGTATACCCTCACTATCATGAATCTACCGTAAAGTAGCATCATACATTTTATTTTATCTTGTTTTATTTCATTTTACTGTGGTTAATTTCTGTGTGACTTATTTGAATTGTTTTATTAGATTTTTTTTTATTTTTTTTATTGTACTTTATTTTCCTATCTTTCTCTGCAGGGGTATCTTCAACCAGGGCTACCTGTGCTCCAAGTGTGGCCTAGGTGCTCATAAGGAATGCCTGGGCCGCTTTGGTTGCTGTGGGAAAACAGGTAACACACTGCTGCTTTGCAGTCGCACATGCACACACACACACACACACACACACATACACACACAAACATGTAGGCAGTTGTGCATGCTTCCATGTGCAGAAGCATGCTGTATACTCTATATGCATACCATTTACACACAACCAACATACATACACACATAATGTTGCCCCCCCACACACACTCTCTCTCTGTCTCTCTTCCACACACACATGCATATTAAATTAAATCACAAATTAGTCCTCAAAGCAATGATAAATGAGTCTTTGACACAATCAGCACCTATACAATAAAATCTATTATGTGATTCCTTGAGATTGAGTTTCTATTTAAAAAGGTGCCACCAAACAAAAGTTACAATACTTGCTCAATTATGCTGTTACAGTAGTACGCTTCCGATGACAAATGACACACACTGGCATGCAAAACCTGATGTGTGAGTGTCTCCTGTGAGCAATTACAGCTACAGACGTGTGACTGAGATTATTTGCACAGTGATTTAAAAAAACACACACAGCCACAGGCATTGAACAAGAGCTGTTAGGGAGAAAAATGGTGGAAATGAGAAAACTGAATGTTATAAATAGGACAATTGGGGGAAAGCTTCAAGTGAAGAGGATCTGCATCAACGGGAACATCCCTTGACTTAGTGTATCACTGTACAACCCCATAAAGCTAAACAGCAAGAGGGGTTTTAAGGAACTCCTGTCATGCCCTCGCTGTGTACCTTTCAATCAGCGCTTTCAACACGAAGACTGACAGCCCTGAAACAAATGGGGGGAAAACTTCTCAGACAGGTGGAATGAGAAAACTGTCCTCCAGTTATAGAAACCAGCTTAGCATGTCCTCTGTGTGTCTGTGTGTGTGTGTGTGTGTGTGTGTATGTGTGAGAGAAAGAGGCAAAGAAATAGAGAGAGAAATGGAGGGGGGTGTGATGTACAGTAAGCCAAATTTGCACTTTTTATGGAGGCATTTTTTGTGGTGTTAAATGTGCACATTTCGCATACTACAGCGTTATGCCTATGCACAATGTTTTGAAAACCAAGCAAGCATGTGAGTTTTACTGTTACAATGTGTGTGTGTGCACGTCTGTGCATTTGTGTATATCTGTAAGTGTGTGTGTGTGCAAGTGTGTTTGTATTCCTTGTGGCAAGCTGCCAGCTCCTCTTGGACTTGGCATCCGTCACGGCGCTATCGGGTCACGGAGGCAATAACACCACTGCCAGCTCCACCTGGGCACAATGTGTCCCTGAGTAGATTTGGGCGACACCACCGGGGGGAGGGTGGAAGGGGCGCGCAATGCACAGAACTGTGAATACTGGGATGTCGGTTCGAATTCCTCCTCTCATTACTCCACACAGTGTCCATCTTCTGCTGGAATGTGTGCAAGGCTGGAAAGAGCAGGGAGTATAGCCTTTGCTAACATTTTACTTAAGCAGAGATAGAAATACAAGTGTCGAAATCACCTTATATAAAAGAAAAAGTTACTGGGTTACATGAACTTTTATTTAAATATATGCTTATACTATTAATTCATCGCTATATAATTATTTTTCACCATGCAGTCCAAAAAGTATAAACAAGAATATTTTATGGGCAGTAAAAGCACAGTTTCTGCAGGCTCAACTCTTGAAGCAGAAACAGTCTAATGGTAAATAACATTTGTATCAAACCTGTGCAAGCATGTGGAGGAATCATTAACTAACTGTAACATTAAATACTCATTTTTATCCATTATAGTATCTTTGTGTTCATTAGCCAAAATGACATCATCCAGGTATTTGGTATTTGTTAGCCTGTTTTTCGCTAGTTAGCTAAGTTTGCTATCTAGTTGGTTTGCCAGACCATGTTGAGTGCTATAAAAATAAGATAATCAAAACTTTATGCAGTTTTATGATTTGGGAAAAAAAATAAATAAATAAATAAAAGAAAATTCTCTTTCCTGTATTCAGTTACATCACTATGGCGATGTTTTGATACAAGCAAACAAACTAGCTAGCAGGCATAGTTAGCTAGCTACACAGACAAGCCAACATAACTAAATACAAAATATGAACCTGGATGCATGTCATTTTGGATAATATAGGCAAACATGCCATCATGGATTAATTTTAGTATTTAATATTACAGTTAGTTCAAGAATACATTTCTTTATTTCGTCCACATGCTTGCACAGATTTGATACAAATGCTATTTACCATTAGTCAGTTTTTGCTGCAATATTGCCTGCAGAATTTGTACTTTTTAAGTTCATAAAATATTCTTGGTGGCACCACTTTTTTTGACGTGCTGATGTGCATTTGTCCTCAGCACACAGAATATTGCTTGAACTTTGTTTTGCTTATGAACTCCAAAACTTGGAATGCCACAGCGGTGGTCGTGTGAACAGATTCTGTCAATACGGGCCTGCCAGCAGAGTCGAGCTGTTTGAACAGAAACACTGTCACAACTTCACAGTGGAGGTTGACTGATGAGTTGAAACTTGAAATAACAACGCATTGTTTGTTACCTAGCTCTTGTATTTTATGTGTGTGTGTGTGTGTGTGTGTGTGTGTGTGTGTGTGTGTCAGAGATAAGCCATTGTTTTCATGCACTTATCTGTGTTATCAGCTGACTCTGCGTGCGTTTGTGTACCAGGTCAAATTTCACTTGAAGAGCAGGCCTGCTGAGAAGTGTGTGTGTGTGTGTGTGTGTCTACTGGTGTGTACATATAAATGTGTCTTTGTGCAAGTGCTAAAGTGTGTGTGTACAGTATGTGCAGGTATGCGTTTACGCAAGTGTTCTCTTTGTACAGGTATGTGTGTGTATGTGTGCGTGTGTATGTGTGCGTGTGTGTGTGTGTCTAGGGGGTGTAACCCGTCCCTCAGGGAGCCAATGAAAGAAACTGGTGGAGCAAAACCCACAGGTCTAAACTGCCCCCCCTCCACCCCCCACTTTGCCTCGTTACCTCCTCCATCCTGGCTGTCAGGTAGTGGCAGCGCAGCAAAACAAAGCGCACTACAGCTCGACTCAAGCGTCCACCTTCTCCTGCACTAATGAGGGACTGTAGCCGCTGTGTACCGACGAGTGTGTGCAAGTGTGTGTGTGCACCCGCTAACCCGTCGCTCACCATGCCTATTCTCAAACTTCTTTCAGATCCGGGCTCCGTCAGAACTCAGGTGAGCTGCTCTCTTGTTTGTGTGTGTGTGTGTGTGTGTGTGTGTGTTTTGTGTCCGTGTTGATGTGTATACAATCTGTTTGCATCTGTTGTTCGCCTCCTCTCCAAAGCTTTGCTGCACTTTGAAGACTGTTCCTTCCCGCAGCTATTTGCCAAGTAGACTCCAATTGACTTTACTTGCTGCAGCCCACCTCACTTCAGTGGAAACTTGGATGCTTTTGCAGATTTACCCAAAGTTGTTTCTACCAAGAGCTCCACCAAACTGCAGTGTGTGCTATTGCTTTGTGCATAGCAAGTATTTCAAAGAAGGCAATTAGACTAGATTTAGACCGATAAACTATAGAGGTTTGCCAATATTTGGGGGTGATACTGGCCTCATATTAAAGTTGCACAAATTCAAAGAGTCGTTGTAACATGGAAAGAGCATTTCATCCTTCCTGTCAATTTTTTCTGTTTCCCAAATTAATTTATGATGTTTGTTATGCAAACTAGCAAGAAGAAGTTAAATGCAAACTGTTGCACATTCTTTCCCGAGAAAGCTGGACAATGCATGGACACACTGCATTATTAGTAGTAGTATTTATCATAGTAGGGATACTAGTAGAGGTAATATTGTGGTTTCAGCAGGGTTTAAGCGACTCCATGCTGTTTCTGAAGCTTTTCCACCCTGACAAGAATGAAAAAAAATGGGGTAAACACTGATTCCTTTCAGAATTATTGTGGCATTCAAATTGCTAGCTTAAGAAGTCTAGAAAAATTGGCACAAAATGTTGGTTATCAACAGCTTCATTCCTATAATATTCCCATTGGCCTTTAGAAATCATAGCGTCTACGTTGCTTTCTGACGCTCTGATATTTTTGTTGCAGCAGGATATAGTTTGCCGAGGGGCAGCCAGTGCATGCGATAGAGGTTTTTAATATGTTATGTAGTCTCCTCCATGCCAGGTTCACATGCGGTCTGTATTGGGGAGATAGCAGGCCGGGCTGAAATGTCCATTCTGTATGTGCAGCAGCAGCAGGCAGGCATATTCATAGCCTTAGCCTCTCTGTCCAAACATATTCACCTCACTGCGAGAAAAGTCTAGCCAATGATTTATTCAGTTTTTAATAAGCTACTAGAAGTGGAGGGCGGGTGCATTGAGTGTAGATCTAATACTTTGTTTACGCACTTTCACAGTGGGTGGGATACATGAGCAGAGGAGAAAAGGGGGAAGGCAATAACACTTTTAACCTCATGAACTGGCTGATCAAATGAGTCAAAAGGGCTGTTTACAGTCGCTGGTAAAAGATCCCTGTTCAGACCTGTTGCCTGTGAGAAAATAAACCATTGTCTGTGAATGCTTGTGTTTGCTTGTGCATGTGCGTGTGTGTTTAATAGTTGAATTTTCCTGGCACTCTCTTTTTGCAGGGCAGAACGTCAAGTCGCACAGATCGAGACACAGGTGAGAAATTCGCTCCGGCAGACATCCTCTGGCTATCCCCCCTCACCCCCCCCCACCTTGTGCCTCATCTGTATTCTGCCCGTGTTCTCTCATTGGCTACAGTATGTTCACATGCAAGGAGAGTGCCATTCTTAAGTTATCTGGCACTCTTAAAAAACTGATAAGAAACCTCACTTATTCTCATATTAAAAGGACTACACTGACTTTTTGGGAAATTGGCTTATCGGTTAACTGAATTTTTATATATGTTACAGCCACCAAAATCATCTCTTGGGTCCGATAGATATCTCTGAGCTGTGCACTGGCACGTCAGCCCAGAAAGGGAATATAATTGCCTATAGGATAAGCCTATTTGTCATGAGTGTCAGGAGATTTGCATTCATGGCTATCGGGATCATTTCTATCCTGTGCATTAGAAGTAACCCACCGCTCAGTCAAAGAGGGAGGTGTAGCTGGTGGGTGTTAACTGCTGTATTCATGGCAACAGGGAGACTCAATCACAGGGTATCAAAGGCTCATGTAAACAGCTTAACCTGAATAAGACCTTAGCCAAAGTATGGACAATACCCAGGTTATTCTGTGCATGCAAATGCAGCCATTGTCTCCCTGCCTCTGTCTCCCTCTTGCTCCCTGTTTCCCAAAGAATACAAGTCAATAACACACAGCATCCTTTCAAATTGTCAGTGTGCGTGTGTGCATGCAGTATACCCTGGGCCTTTAATCTCTCATAAACTTGGCCTCAACGCTCGTTTTTACACCATTCGTTACGCTGCAGAAAATCATTTCTGACTGAAGACACATTAAAATCAATAGGCACTTGATTGCCCGACCCTCAGCGTTTCATAATTTTCCCATGCCGGTCTCGTTTTGTCTTCTTTTTTTTTTTTTTTTTTTTTTTTTTCAAAAGGTGCGCTAACACGAGGCTTGCCCTTGTGCGGATAGGAATGCATTTCATGCCCCCAAGACTCAATTCTCCATGGCTGTGTGTCTTTAGAAGTCCTATTCAAGCAAGCTAGCACACGTTATGCTGCCAGCCTCCGTGTTGGAGTGCTGTAACCAGACACTGAGAGAGAAGAAAGGCAGATATAGATATATTAGCTTTCAATACAACATTGTTTACTTGCTGCTATTTTTGCCCTTAGCTTTACCCTTTTCCTACTTGTTCTTATTTCAGTTTCTTTTTCTCTTGTCTATTTTATTGTGTTTTTGCACTCCACTCAGTACAGAGTTGGAACCTACATTTTATTGCATTTTATATGACGTATGAGATATAAACTAGGTTTGGGGTTAGGATATGGGTGTCAAGGGTGGGGGGGCTAGGTGCCTTTGTAATAGAGAAATAAACTTTACTTATAAATGCATTTCAGTCACTCTGTGTGCATGATGAAACTGATCGAAAACACTAACAGTGGCTACCCCTCACTCCTCTTTTCAAATCCAATTTGACCTAAGGTTGCTGGACAACACACTTGTTAAATAACACCTCAGTTCGAGTACTTGCAGTTCATCCATACAGTATTAGTTTCCATCGGTATCTGCTGGCGTTAATTGAGAGAGAGGTATACAGTAAAACGTGCACTATGAAATTCCATGGGAAATGCATTTCTGATTTTTTTGTCAATTTCCTTGGAAAAACAACCTCCAGGAAGGCAGCTGTCGGTGTGCAGCAGTAAACAATGTCCAAACTGAAACACACTCCTGTTTATCTCTTATCTCAGAGCCAGACAGCAGGCCATGCACCAGAGTGCACTGTTGCTCAGCTGAAATATGATAATGAATAATCAGTCTAAATGATTGCCAAGGGCAGCGCACTGCTGACGAGGTGTGTGTGCGTGTGTGTGTGTGTGTGTGTGTGTGTGTGTGTGTGTACGTACACATGTATGCCTCTGATTACT
>OMLF01020219.1:4836-25506 GCA_900302615.1 Holocentrus rufus
TAGCAGTAACAAAAATTTCAACCAATATATTCCTCATAACACATTGTTTTATACTTTGAACAGTAAAATGCATCAAATTAATGAAGCAAAGGCTCACAAAATGCCATTTTATTGTCGTTTTTCACAGCAGCCATTTAGACATGAAATAGCAGGTAAACACAGGTGTTACTGATGACATTAACGAAGGTTCTGTTCCATTTAAGTGTAGCAAAGTCTTTCCAGTGAGCCAGCAGGACCCTGGCTCTGTTAGACCTAAATGGAATGGAACCCTTATTAACGTCATTAGTAACGCCTGTGTTTACCTGCTATTTATGTCAAAATGGATGCTGTGAAAAAGGTCTGTTTTGGGTTTAAGTTCCAACAGTTTAAAACCTGAGAAAACATTTTCTCATAGTTAGGGTTAGACCATCAAAACTGAGACTGGGATGCCTCAGCACTCGAATTAATATCCACATCTGTGCATTAATTTTATTATTGGCTTGCAAGATATTTTATATCTTTTATATATCACTGGAAATTTTGGAGTCTCTGTCTTCTTTACTGTGGCTATGCTAATCACATGGTTGTACCTGTAGAGCTATAGGCACAGTTTAGAAGGTGAGCGTCGGAGGATTTGTATCACACCTGATCAGAGCAGGAATTCAAGGTCAAACCTCATTCTGACCATTAAAATTCACTTAACAACCACCGGTGTGATAACGATGTTAATGACCACGTGAGATGAGAGGCTCCTTAATCACCAGGCAGATACGCTTCCCCTCTATCAGGAGACAAGGAGCCTCTCTTGATTTGCAGGCTGACGGCGGTGTAGCAGGGGGGGTGTCCCTGCCGACTGAGGTGACGGTCGCAGAGAGAGGCAGAGCAGAGTGACTGACGACTCGGAGAAAGTCCGTCCTGTCAGGGAGAGTGACGACTGGGAGACACGCGCTTGACAGATCAGACGAGACGAGAAGACACGGGAGGAGGAGGAGGAGGAGGAGGAGGGACAGAGGGAAGCCTGGCAGCTTTGTCTTTCAATCTTAGGAGAGAAGGAAGATGGGGACAGCGTGGGGAAAAAAAGTCTTAAAAGCCCTCAAGTGGCAGCTGAGTTGCGTCGGAGCATTATGGGATGGGGGGGAGGAGGGATGTATACATGTTGAGGATGTTTGTAAGATTGTGTAGAGGGAGGAAATCAAAGACTGAAAATGTGCTCCATTAAGCTCCATTAGCCTCGTATCCAAGCAGCGTCCTTTGATGATATCCAGGAAACCTCTTCAGCCAGTGTGAAGCTCTTACCTTGAGCAGATCTAATGAACTGCCTAATCAGACAAGTGTGTAATCAACCAAGTATCTTAATTAGGCTTGGGAGGGATGCTGAAGAAGACTCTGCCTGGCCTCAATCAGTCAAACCTCAACCAGTTTGGAAGGTAAAGAGAAGGGATGATGCAGGCTTTCACATGTGGGCTTACTGTTTTGGTTGTCAATATTGTGTCATTTAGTTTTCAATTATTAGAGATTTTCTGATGTGATACGATCACAGTGGTGCTCAATGAGCTGTGGATGTAAAAATTTAAATGTTGAGAGAGAACAGTTTGAAAAAAAAATAGTGCAATATTTCCTGTACAGCTGTAAAGGCAAATGCTGTCCTGTTGTCCCATAGGTCAAACCAACAATAAATAATAATGATGATAATGGTGATAATATAGCAATGATAATAATAATGAGGGCCTGTCCTTCTATGTCCTTTGCCATGCCATCTTATTTTTTTAGCTAACTGCCCCAGTTTGGCCCAAAATAAAGCTGAACCTTTGACCGCTAAAAAAGGGAAACCCTGTTAAATAAATTTACATCTGCTTTGCCGGCGAGAGTCCGTCAGCTCAGTGGCAGCGTTCCTCCAGGGGTCGTGCTCGTCTTCTTCCCTGTCTCAGGTGTGCGTCCTCCAGGTGGAGGATATCTAGGACGAGGAGCGACGCATTAGCATAAACTCTCCTCTCTCTGCGTGCCTCTCCCCTCCGTCTGCCTGCCCCTCTCGCGCGCTCCCTGACGAGAGTTTCCTCCACGTTGAGACTAATTGGCCCGCTGCAGCACGGAGCTGTTGCATCGCTTTGTTTTCTCCTGTTTCTACACCTCGATGATGTTTCCCTTTTCCTGTTTGGGCTCGAGGCGCCTCAGCCGTGAGTTTGAGCAGCATTTGTATTCGGCACCATTCACATGAAAGATCCTTCGGTTTAAATGAAACGGTGGGAGACAGTGTATTGTGTGTTTAAGAGCCTCTGGCCTGAGCTGTAGGCTCCTGTTGAGTCACGGGTATCAGCGAGGCCTTGATACTTCCACAAAGTGTGAGACGTGTTTCAGATCAGGTGCACGCCGCTCGCCACGGGCTCCGTTCCTTCTTTTTGACAGTGTGTGTTTATGCCTGTGTGCGCATGTTTGCATGTACATATGCATGCGCAGGTGCAGGCGTTTACTGTATGCACATGCATGCGTGCATATTAATGCGAGTTCACTGTGTTTTTGCTGAAGTGGTGCGCCGGGGTCCTGGGGGAGCGGGAGTTGTCCAAGGCACTGCCTGTCAGACAAGCTGTAGTCATTTTGAGAGGGAAGTGATGGTCCTGCCTACTAACACTGTCATCACTATTCAACAGGACGACAGCAACACAGATGCCCACAGGCTGGGGGAAGCAGCAAGCTGACATGACGACTGCGACGGGCACAGAGCGGAGGACAACGAGACGAGACACAAGGAACAGTAAACAGGAGAGGTTAAAAAAGACAGTTCAAGGGCCATTTTGATTTTGTTTGCCAACCTCATTACTCCCCTTCATGCCTGCATCATTTATATCTCCTGTTTCTTCTACTTTTTGTATGACTTTCACCTTACATACATACTTTCTCCATCTTTCTATCTCTCTGCAAGTGCCTGTCTGTCTTCAAATCTCCTTCTCCTCTTCTTTTCAACCTCCAAAGCGAACCCCCCACCCCCCCACACCCAAACATAAACACACACACACATCTTCTTTTCCTGTCACGTTAGCATTGATTAAGATAATGTCTCAGAAGTCTCAGTCATAATCAGCTCGTAAAGCTGCTCATTAAATCTGCAGCAAAGCTTGCAGAACTTGCACACCTCAGTAGGTTGCCCATCATAGAGTATAGAGCGCTAATGCACACAGATGCATGCATTTTTCTCATCACTTATTCTCAATTTTTTTCCAACTATTTCAACATTTCTTCAAAAAATTTAGAGTATAAAAGTCTCAGCAAAGTAGAAAATTACTTAGACGAATGACATTACAACACAGAATACCAAATAATGTCATTTTTCTTGTGCACAATAACCTGAAAGCAATTTCATTGCAACTCTCCATGATTTAGTTAGCCCCTTTTTGTATTCATGAGAGGGTGTGAGCGTTTACTCACTATTTCAGCCAATAGGCAGTGCTGTCTCCACAATGTGAAGATTTACAACAGAAAACTACGGGAAGTGGAGTCTGAAGTATACGACTGAGAATAAAGGATTTTGATTGGTCTTCGCTCCGTCTGCGCGTCACTGTCCCCTCCCCTAATTGGCTTCCTGGCGTTTCCTCCCACGGAGATAATCTCCAATCAACCATCTGCCGTGTCATCGCAGAGCGCCGCCACTCTGCCCTTCCCTCCTCTCCGCCGCCATGTTCCCGCTTTCCCCTGCTGGTAATGTCAAGATGCGATATTCCCTCGAAGCCGCCATCAAACAAAACGCCACGCGCGCAAACAAAGCCCCCGATTAATGGCGCACAATCCCTTCTGACACCATCCGCGCTCCACATCAAAGAGGCAGCGTGAGCGTTCAGTGGGGCTGTGTGTGTGTGTGTGTGTGTGTGTGTGTGTGTACGGAAAGGCCCTCCTGTGATGGACGTAATAGGCCAGGACAGATGGCCCAAGCAAAGGTGGCCCACTATCCACCTGCCCCACAGACACACACACACAGATTCTCACACACACACACACACACACACACCCTCCCTCACACATGCCTGAAGCACAGCCTCAGTGTTTAGTCTCGGTTGTTGTTGCCTGTTCCAGTACTAGCCTTATTCTGTCGCTCAGAGCAGCAGGAGAGAGCTACATCTGTGCCATGTTTGCTTGTGATGTCGGTACAGAAATAGAAGTGAAGAAGTCGGTGTTTGAAGCGACCATTCAGCTCGCTGACATCACTGGGTAAAAATAACCTGTCTGGGACATGGCTGCCTCTTTGGTGTTTGGTGTTGAGTTTAACATCTGCTTGTCATAACCTGGTGCCGCGTCGCGGTGTGACGGGGACAACCACAGGTGTGTGAGCAGTCAGCTAAGACCGGGGGGATCATCACCTGCCAGCCCCGCCATCATCATCGTTATCACGGTGCGGTCGTCGTTTGTGATCAGTTTCCTTGTCCTCTTCCTCTTCACCATGGCACCAGGCCTCTCCTGTTGGCCTCAAGTGGACTTTGAGGTTAAAGGGACAATCCGCCCTAAAACACTTGTGAACATTTGTGATGGGCCTTGCGTTTTGCTCATTTTGTTGCCTGGTGTTTTATTTTTTTATTCCTGCTGGCTACAGATGACATGATGTCATGTTAAGATATTAACCAAAGTAACAAAATAGCAGAGTCTTAAACTGTGAAAGGTGAAAGTGAGGTTTTGCTGTGAATCCCTCATAATAAAAGAGCCAGACTTCTTTATAGAGCCGCATTTTTTGCACTGATGTTCAACAATCATACAGGAAGAAATCTACCATAGAACAAGCAGCAAAACCCAATTCTTCACTAATAGTAGCCTCAATGGATGAGAATGCAATGCGCGACTATAATGTTCCCACCCATTATAGTCGCGCATTGCATTCACTTTTTAATGACGGGAACTGCTATTACTATCTGAATGCAAGCTCTTGTCCATTTTCAGGTGGTTGTCAAAAGGCTTTCTGGGAAATATAGGAAATCACTAACAGAAACAAGAAGACACAGACAAAGGAAGATGATTTCTAACAGTGAGGCCTCGTTCACGTTCAAACTAAAAACACAGTTGTTACTCTTCATTTTTGTGTTTAGTCTGGTGGGCATTACACTCGTATCTTAACCACAATCAAATTAAACTGGGGTTGAATTAGGTAGTTGGTAGTTATGGTGTAAACGTGCCTGGTTGTGTGCGTATGGATGGGAACGGGCTTTGACAAATGATGATCCACAGTGATTTAAATTAAAGTGAGTCAGGAGTGAGTCCTATTCCTTGTTCATACTTGCAAGCGGTCTCAATCTTCTAAACATGCGTGTGTACAGATGCAGAAAATGAGTCACTCCTTTTAATAACTTTGGTTGTTGAGCCTCAAAATACTCATGTGAAAGGGGCTTAAAGGAACAGTTCACCCAGAATACAAGATTTCCCATAGTGCAGTCCATCCAGGTAGTTTTGGTGTGATTCGAGTCTGACTCCCTTTTCCTCAAAACACTGGGGCTGGATGGGTATCAAACCCTGAACAATGTACATGTGAAAAATGACAGGGATAACCAATATAAATCACAGTCATCAAGTGGGAAACTACTTCCTGCCAAATAACGCCAGCAACCTGTTTTCCCTTTAAGTGCCTTGCTCAGAGGCACATCAGGAGGGAAGCGAGCGTCTTACTCGTTCACTTTGCGATTTGTACTGGCGACTCTCTGCTCTCGAGCTCTTTCTTCCACTCTGTAGAATATACCACCTCCCCCAGCATCTGTGCAAAAGACACACGGCGCTCAAAAACTCAAAAACTCACTTGCACTTAGCAGACGAATTGATTGGTAGCGCTAATCCTTTGTCTCTGCTGACGAGGGTTGACAAAGAGCTGTCACAGGGGTGCATATGGGAGAGCTCAGTCTGCTGCGAAGGCAGCGGGCTGATGGGAAGGCGGCCAGTCGGGGGGCCATCATTGCATCGCTTTGACAATCAAACCTGTTATATTTAGAGACAAGGAGCAAAACCCCAGAGGAAGGATCCATCAATGCGATTACTTTAGCTGTCCGGAGCACTGACACTGGATGTTGTGTGTGTGTGTGTGTGTGTGTGTGTGTGTGTGTGTGTGTTTTGGATAGTCAACAAGGTAGGTCTTGTATGTTTTTTTTATTTAACCCCAAAGAAGTTACAGGCTGAGACTAACCAAAGCCACAATAGAAAAAAAAATGATGAAAACAGCAATTAGAGTCGCAGTGCCATAAAATCCAAATGCAATTACACGGTTTTGTTTCTGTAGAAGGCGACAAGTTTTAGGTTTAAATGAGTTTATAGGACTCATTTGTCAAGACAAGTAATAAAACAGTCTTCAGCCATGTGTCATCTGGGTTTGGGAACATGTAATATAAAGTTCATCATACATTATTAATAAGTCTAATATTAAAAGTAATATGCGCACAACACTTGTGTCTCCTATTACCCAGCTTAAGTAGAGCTATTGATTATACACCCTATGTATTTTTGAGTCATGGTTATTTCATGCAGTAATGCATACTATACTCAATTATTGTGTGTGTGTGTGTGTGTGTGTGTGTGTGTGTGTGTGTGTGTGTGTGTGTGTACCTCAATTATTTTACAAAATGCTACAGTAGTCAGAGCGTTTTGATCACATCTACATAAAAAGAACAGAGAGTCTGTTTTCTTGATAGGCTTGCATCTTTTAATGTTGACTGTAAATATCCCTGTGGTTTTGAAAGTCTTTTATCAAATACATGTCAGCTTTTTTTGTGTAATTGGATGATTTGGCAGCGCTGTCGCCCAAAACACACACACACAAGGAGAAAAAGAGAGAGAGGGAGAGAGAGAGAGAGGGAGCATGCTGAGAGGACTCACTACCTCAGTAAGGAAGGAAGTGGGGCTGGCAGCAGATAAAATCATCTCTGACCTGAGCTATTAGCTCCTTTTTACCGAGTTCGAGCTCCTCACCTCTGCTTGCTGGTTTGGGGTCTTGCCTCACAGGAATAACCTGACCAGACCAGATGTTTTATCATCCCTGCAGGTCATCGATCCCAAAGACAAATGGCTGTTTTCTGTTAACTTTTTCAGCCAGCAGCAGCATTTCAAACAGGTTATCTGCTGTAATGAGACCGTGTCGATGCCCGTCGGTGCATTTACAAAGCTGTATTTTTATGTACTTTGGGTATACGTCTTTTAAACAAGTGCACGCTTAACCAATTTTCCACAAGGGGACAATCAAATCAGTCGACGCCTGTGCACCGCTATCCACCTGTAAATAATTCCAAAGCCTCATCTCTATCGCATCAAATATTTAAGTGGCTCCCAGAGTAATAAAGTTGGGATTGATTAGAAGACGTGCCCCTGCGTTCGGACGCCCGGAGCAGGATGGAACCAATAAGAGGGGTAATTAGAGTAAGAGGGATAGGGGGAAGATTGAGGGGGAGGGAAGGAGGAAGATGCACCTCTGTCTTCTTTTTGTTGGTGTTTGTTTTGAGTGTAATTATAGTCAAAGGGCAAGGGCTCAGTTTGACTTATACACTATTACAATTGCACAATTACACTGTCATATGAGCACAGTAAAGTATAAACCAATTAAACCCGGGCAAACATTTGAGAATTATCGCTGAGATGTGCATTCAAGCGGATCCTCCTGATTTAATAATTCAGTCTGTGTACAGACATGTTCATGGTCACAAACCGGCTCACAAATTTTCATTTTATACGAAGCTCGGCGGGCTTTTTCTACAAAGCACATGCATGCCATCTAGTGTTGGCCTCTGGTGATTGATTTGATTTGATCCAGAGTGGCAGCCCTCTATCGCTTCACTGGAAAAGTCTCAGACAGGATGAGACAGAGGGAAATAATGTTTCAGAAAGAGAAGTGAGGATGCTTTTTGCATTTTGGGACACACTTTATTTCAACCTTGCCCCCATTAAGCATTAATAAATGGTGTGTAACCAGATAATAAATGCTTCCTAACACACTATAACATAATAGTAAGCACATATAAGGATAACTTTAACGTGCATAAACAATGAATTCACTATTTTCAGAGAGCATTGTGGAGCAAAATGGTGAATTCACTATTTAAAACATATTTATAAATGTTAAAGCTACAAAACGACAAAAATTAGGACTCAACTGACAATGGTATTGATGAGACCCATGTAGACTCAATTATCAAATTACATGCTTATTCCATGTTTTTTGTCAGTTGAGTCTAAATGGTCCTCAGTGAAATTGACCCTTGGCAATTTTGATTATTGCAGCTTTAATGACATCATTACATGTACTTATCACTATATTACAGTGTGTTATAAAGCATTTGTTAAATGTTTATAGGCATTTATATAAGCTTTATTGCAGGGGTTAAACTACTTTCTTTGCACATTTTAGTTATTTTTAGCTCATTTCACTTTGTGTGACACACAAGCAGTGAACAGGTCAGGGTTTGGTGACACGGGGGACGTGACTGCTGATGGGCAAATTGGCTGTTAAGGGGATCAAACCTTTCACCTTCTGGATGCGGGAGTTTCTCTCTCACCATTAGGCCACCTCGCCGCCCCGCTGACAGAGAGAGAGGGAGGTGAGGAAAGGTGTGATTATGTGTGAGCCTGAGCCCATTCATCCTCCCCGGCTCATACTGAAAAATTCCTCACAATTATCCGGATCTCCCTCGGCTCCGTCATTTTCTCGCGCCCTCTCTCCAAAAACATCTGCCAGCTGATTACAGCTTAGGTCTTCCGTGTGTCTCAGCTTAGCAACCGCGTTGTCTGAGATCAGGGCAGACTAATACACTCCATCCAAACAGATGTACAATCTGATGTTACATCTGATTTCACTGCTACAACACTCAAACATCCACTTCAGCTCTGAGGCACAGTCACCAGACAGATATTGGGTTGAGCTGACAGCAGCAGGAAGTTATTTAAACCCTGCAGACACACACTCGTGTCACAGCATGAGGGTTTCTGTGCCTCTGCCTCCCAGGAAGCTTGGTTTATCGAGAAGCGTTTTTATGGAATTGGTGGGAGGTGGTTTCATACTGAGACAGACTGAACTAGCACTCAATATAAAAAGGAAGAAGCAAGACTGTAATTTGCCCAAATGCCCTGCCTATCTAAATCCATTCTGCTCACTGCGAGCTCTCTTTGTTCCAAGTGCAGAAATACTCTACTGTGCTGTGTCCTCTCTCTGCAGTCCTTACAAAATGAAAGCAGTAATTTGGGATGATGCAAGGCATGGAGTAGATGACCCAGAGTAAACAACAGTGAGAGGCGAACACACACACACAGACACACACATGCACACATACAAGGAGTGGGGCAAAATCAATGAAACACCACATGAGTTAAAGGAGTTTCATTTTGAAGTAAGTGAATCACAATTACAAAAGCGGCACCACAGGCCAGTCTTGTTGAATTGATTGCAAATTAGCAGCAAGTGTCACATGAACAAGTAACATGAGACAACTGACAGAGTCCGGACTGCAAGTGTGCTGGTCACGAAAATGCAGTGTAATTTGATATGGCAAGGGGAACAGTCTTGAAAATCAGGACAGGATAAAACAGCCAATCTGCACTGGCAAAGAAGAGCATTGCATTAATATCACTGAAACTGTTTATTGTAAACTTCACAAAGCTGGTGTTTATGATAAGGCTGCCATTCAGAAACCACTTGTATCAAAAATACAAAGACACATAACCTGGTGGAAGGAACACAAAACCTATTTTTAAAGTTCAAGTTCTTTTATAATGTAAAGGTGATGTCGAAGATGTCCAAATATAACAATCAAAAAAAATATGTTGTAATCAAACGTGACACAATCAAAAACATTACATTAGACTGCATTGTAGAATAAAAAATAATAAATAAAAAAGAGATTGACATTGCTGCCTTGAGTAGAAACTTACAATGACATGATTTCAGCATAAATCAGCACTTGTGTATGATACTGTCACTAATGATATACATTTACAGTACTGTTGTTTTTTCTCAGGATTGCAGGTTCTTAGATACACAACTCTCAAGAAAACAGCCATGGACTTCTTTGTCCTCGTAACTTACTGGCTGAAAACTCAGCCAAAGAGAATAAAAGATGAAGAAAGTCAGGAGAAGATTTGGGAATATCTGTTGTTTGAAACTGCTAAATTCTGTACCAGGGTCCCTGATATGTAAACACATTGATTAATACTCAGAATTTCCCCTGGCCCATTGGTGCGTATACTTGTAATTGGCATGTTCTGGTCTGACATCTGATTTGATAGAAGAACCACAGACCAAGCAGATTAATATATTGTTGAGCACATGTTACTTATGCCCTCCTTACCCATGGTTCTTAGATTCTTGGTCTCTTCAGAGGGTCTCACAGAGTTTGCAAACTCCAAACCACCTTATCAAGAGAAACCTGTGACGCACCCAGTTCTCTGGTCGGTAGTCAAGGTAGGGCACCATGTTTGCAGTCTTTAAGCTGTTAAAGGAAAGTATGGAACACCCGAGTCCTCAGACTTCGTGTCCGAGGAACATTCCTCGCGGAGTACTTGATCACATTGTACAGGTTTGAACAGCTGCCCAGGCCGGATAGTGGGAACCAACCAGCGGTCCGTTTGTTTGCGTGAAGGTTCCAGAAAGCGGAGGAGCAGCGCTGGAAGACCTCGATGCTGACGGTGCACTGGCCTGGCACCCGGTGGAACACGCGCACCAGGGTCACCGAAGACCCGAAGCCACAGGTCTGAGGAGAGACGCCGTGAAACACAGTCTCCTCCGGTCGCACAGACACACCCCTCTCCCAGATCATCCCCGCCTCCTCCGCCTCACCCATGTCACTGAGGTTGCAGAGGGCCAGCAGACACACCTCCTCCAGGGCGTCGTTGTCAGGGAAACGCAGCAGGATGGCAACAAGACGAGGCACAGCGCCTTGACGTAGGAGCTTCTCCTGAAGCTTTGCTGATAGAGACAGTAAGAGAGAGAGAGAAGCCTTGCAGGAGGTTGCATTTATAAACATCGGTATATAAATGTGATGGGTTGTAGACCATGGACAGGATACTATTCCACATCAGTGGCTTTGGAAATGTTTCTCAAAATTAAAACAAAATTTCCCATAAAACTCATTCCTGCAACAAAGAAGATGTTATTTGTCCCTCATTGCTCTCCCTGGTGTCACATTTGTTTTCTCTTTCTCTTTAGTGAAGTATACTGGATACTGGTATACTGGAACATATTGGATCCATCTACCACTGTGATAAACTCAAAAAAATGCTGGATTTGCCATAGAAGAACAGAATCAAATTCCTGTAATGTGCTGTAAAGCAATCTCCTTTTGTGCTGTAAAGAATATGGCAGATTCCCGGCAAAGTCAGATCCAGCAGCACATAATGTAAAATACAGTGTAGAGGCAGGTAAATACTGGTCTCGTTTGTTTAAAGTAAGTTATTTAGGTAGTTATTTCTTGGTGTTAAAATCCTACAAACAACACCTTCACATCATGAGCTCCAATGTGACATGAACTAGGACAACATGCAGTCCATTTCTACCACTCCACAACTTGCATAGGTTCACTTCACACTTACAGCTGTTGAAGGACATGCGAGAGATGGCCCGTGTGGCATGAAGGAGCAGCTCTTGGTCTGCACTGGTCAGCACAAACAGCAGAGCCGACACCAAGCCTGATTCACCAAACCCTTTACGAACCACAGCTATCAGGACAAAGAGAAACTCAATGAGTGAACGTAGGAGCTGAGCTATGAGGAATCAAAGTGTCAGCAGGGGTTTGTATTGGAGTGGAGCCAACAGGAAATTAACTCTTGAAATCAGTGCAGAGAGCCAAAAGCCTGGGGCAGCTGAACCAGGCTGAGATGATTGATCCTCATACACTTTGATAACAACTTTGAAAAGCAGGGATCCAATATCTCCAACAGTTAAAGCATTGCTCCTTTTATGACCTGAATGCCATTTTCCATCTTTTTCCATCATGCCAACATCTTGTCAACTGCTTCACAATAGGGCTCCTTACATTTCGCATACCAGGCTATACAGTCCTGCAGAGCTCATGCAAGTCAAACAAACTCACTTAAGGTATTTATTTTTCTAACACTCAGTCTGTAATGAAGCATATTCATTCATTCAACCTTTATTTTACCTCATTTCCTGTGGTGTCAAGATGTTAAAAAAGGAGTGTGGTAAGCCAAACGTTAAAAGACAATAGACCTTTTTCACAGCAGACATTCTGACATGAAATAGTAGGGCAAGCTCAGGTGTTAGCGATAACAGTAATTAAGGTTCCATTCCTGGAGTCCTGCTATTAAAAGACTCTGCTACACTTAAATGGAACAGAACCTTCATTAATGTCATTACCAACACCTGTGCTTGCCTTACAATTTTATGTCAACAAGGCTGCTGTGAAAAAAGGTCTATAAACATGCTATGGAGAACAGTAAATATGTCCTTAGTAAGCGAGCCATTAATGTGTTGATTCTTTAATTCTAAATAACACAATGAATAAATTACCACAACATAGATGCAACACAGTGGGCTTTGTGTGTCTCTGTGTAAATCAACATTTATCTGTTTATATGTCGATAACTTACACTCTTTGGCGAGTTCAGCCACCAGTTTTGCTGTCAGCAGAGTGAGAGCCCCTCTGCTCCTCAGAGACAGGGCCAAAATAGGCAGAATCCCACTGATCGCTACCTGCTCAGCTGCGCCTTTCTCTGGACACAAATGGAATTACACATGTAAACACAACATGCACTCCGGCAATTGTAACCATTATATTATTATACCACAAAAAGTGGGTGAAACAGGTGTATGAATCTTCATTATGATCAATATACTATTTATACTGAGCAATTAGAAAATATTGGGGTGAACACACATTTTTACAGAGCTGGACGCTAAACACTTTTGCTTGTTCTCAGTGCAGCATTATCATGACAGTAACTTACCAGACCAAAACTAAACCCTTTAATGTTTGTGCACTGCAATGCATCTTTGAGTGTTTTAATCTTTGCTCTCTACCTGATCTCTCTGACCCCCCTCTGCCTCTACTGCCTCTCTATCCCTCTGTTACTCTTACTAGCAGACACAAATACGGCTTAGTGTCTAACAAGGACTTAAAATTGTCACACACCTGATCCCTTACCTACCTTTCAACCCCCGGCACCCCATCCATCACAGATGTTATTTTGCTATTGCTTTTATTACTCATGTCAGGATTATGAGAGAGTGTAACACCTTGTTATCATATAGCTGCAAGGGGTTAGAGGTATGCTGTCTATGTAAACCATGCAAATACAGTATATAAATTGCAGCTTGCAGCAATGACATCAAGATTTTGCAATGGAAATCAGATTAAATAGAGTATTTTGAATGCATGTCATGCTATGATAGATAATAAAATACATATGAAATTTTCTATACTACTGAGGAATAGCTTAGCCTCAAGCCACACAGCATTTGCAGGAGTGTGTGTTTGCATGTGCATGCTCACTTCTCTCCTTTATGGTCAGCAGTACTGTATTCAGGTGTGGTTTGAGTTCGTCTTCAATCAGTTCTATACCAAGGACTCGGATGGCACCTAATGCGTTGTTCAGACCATCTGAGAAGGCATGTGGGAAGATGGAGATAAAACCAATCAGAAAACAGCACATAGATAAGAAAAAGCCAGGTAAAGTTGCAGTATGGAAGATTTCAAATCATGATGTCACTACAGTCTGTTGGGGCACAAGCACAGCTGCTCATAAAATATGTATGTGACAAGGAAAGCAGACATGAAGGGAGAAAATAGTGGGGGTATAAGCAGAAGAACTGGGACTCTCCATTAGAACTGTGAGGGACTGCTGTGTCCAAAACAACTGACTTCCTGAAAGGCACTGTGGGAGATTTCAGGGCAGCAGAAATATTGGTTGCTTTTGGCCACACAGAAATGCTGTCAACACTGGCACAGGGGGAGTCTTTTCCCAGAATCCCCGCCAGTATATATGACTGGACCGAGTGCACAAAGACACTGTTCCTTTCAGTATATTTGCAACACATTCACATGTCAGCCTCTGCTCTCTGGTTTGGACAGCAACACTTTTCTGAGCTTTTTCTGGGTGCATCTTGGTCAGTGTGATGGGCTGGGAATAACTCATGTCCAGGAGGCTGCCATGGTGAGATGTCTGGTCCATTCACTGTCATGTGTATAACAAATATGACTCAGGGCTTATGCTAACAAGGCCATACATGGCTATGACATAACAAGGAATATAGGCTGAGGACATATTTAAACCCTATTAACACTACCAGCCTGGGAAACAGTTGCGAGTGGAAGGAGGGCTGCATGCACAGATAAGCGTGCATGCATCTTTAGTGCAACTGGGTGCAAATGCCTTGCTCAAAGGCACTCTGATAGCAAATAACACTTTCCTGGTCAGATTTTCGCAGCCGGTCTGTGTAAACAGGCAACCCTCCAGTCACAGGTTCAGTTTTCTATTTTGAATAGTCCTCCCGTGAGGTTATATACAGGCCACTGACACATGATTAGTGCACTGATTACTGCACTCTGAACCTTCAGCAGGTCATGACCTGAAAAACAAGTGTATTCAATTGGAGGGCCGGTGGGAGCATAGAGCTTAGAGAAGTGGGCTTCTGCCTGGAAGGTTGCTGGTTTGTATCACTGGACCAGCTGGGAAAATGTGGGTGGATAAAGCAAGTTAGACTCCCCCCTCCTTGAACAAATCTTGTCCAGGTGTCCCAGCTGTTCTAATGGAGCTGCTCATTGGTTAAAAGTAGAAGACTGTAGCTGTGCTGAGCAGTTCCCAGGTGTGCATGTGTGTAACTTTATCAGTGTGAAGCAGAATGATGCTAAAAAAAGCATGCATGCTCAAGCAACCTTCCATGGATACATGAAGGTATTGCAAACATATAAATGGCAATAACCCAGATGAAGATGCCACATCTACTGTTTATCATCTATAAAACAGTCAATCTAAACCATCAAACTAAAACAGCATGAGTCAGGACACTGTTTCACTCACCATTTGGTGCAGAGATCTGCAGCCCACTGGATCTGCGTTTGTCCATGTGCGAACGTGTGTATGTGTATGTGAGCGGCACGCTGGGGTGTCCCATCCTGCTCCGTCCTGTCTGTGGACAGTGGCTGGTAAAACCGTCTCAAGCTGACATCCCGGCTGGAGGAAGCCTACTTCTTCCCGTCCCTTCCTGTTAGCCCTACATTGCATCTCACCTTTTCTCTACAGGAACACACTGCAGCACAACCAACTCATCTTACATCTTTTTTTTTTGGTATAAACAGGAAGTGCCCACTCTCTATCTCTTGTTTTGGTTCACGTCAGTCTAGCCTGTTTTTCCTCGTACTTCAGCTGGCTCTCTGTCTTCTTGCATGGGTTAATACAGAGCAAATCCTTTGTAAAGCTGCTCTCTCTCCCCCTCCCTCTCCTTCTCCGTCTCTCTGTGTGTTAACAGGTAGGGAATTAGCACTTGGCTGACTCTGCTGAGTGTTTTCCTGCCGCTCTAAAATCCCCCACAGTGCTTTTCAGCTTCTAGAATATCCCTGCCAAAACAACAGGGACAGGTGGGCATCTGCTTTTGACACGTGTGTGTTGACTTTTCAATTACTCGGCTGTATAATCAGGGCTACACTTAACACTCCAATTACACACTAACATGTTATAAACTACAGACTGTAGAAAGGCAACACACCAAATTACAGGTTCCTCAACCAATTTGCCATTTCAGAACGGCATGCTTTTTGGTGATGTCGCAGACAGTAGCGGCGTGATATGAAATATGATTTAAGACTCTTCTTCATATTCTTCTTCATCTTATGAGATGACAGTGAGTCTTCAACTACAAAACATGTGCAGTCATGTGCTTGAAGACTGGACATCATTTTTACAGACTTTCTTTTCCAAAACTTCAAAAACTTGGAGATTACCAAATTCAATTTTCCACACTTTTACAGACTTTATAGATCTGGAGAAGCTTTGAGGTTGCTTTGTAAAAAACTGCAAATTTAAAAATAGCTTTTACAGTGACTCATGCATTTAAAATGTATAAATGAATGAAACAACATAGCTATGAAAATTAAATCTTTATATTTTGTCCAAATCATAGTGATTTTCAATCCTGCGACACAGAATGAAGCCTGATTGTTCAACTGTAAATCAAAACAATAAATACAACAAACAGAAGATAAACATCGTACCACTTGCTGAAAATAAGAGCCTATGTCTCCATGGACTCTTTTCCTCAATGTTCACCATGATTACATAGATATAAAAACTGGTGGAGACTCTCATCTGTTCACTGTCCAGGGTGAAAAAATAATAATAATTGGATTTATTTAGACACCAAAATAAGTATGAAACAGTTTCTAGAAATAGGTAGTGGTGAAGTCCAAGATGTGACATCATACACTGATGCTGAGCTCACCTCAGCTGTGATCTCCTTCACAGGTAAATTCTGGGACTGGATAAAACCAGCTCAACTCTTGCAGAGCCTGTGTCACATCCCTGAGTTTCCCTTTGAATGTGACTATGTGAGGGATGCCACTAAAGAGCTCTAGATGTACTGGGCTGGTCCTGAGCATGATCTACTATCACACAGTTTGCTAATGTCAGCAGCTGAGTCCATCCCAGATGCCCCATTAGACCAGTGTTCCTCAGGTGGTCAGACTGTCCCGGTCGCGTTGAGGCCACTGGAGATGGTCTCATATCCCACAGAGACCAGAGTGAGAACGTTACTCTCCACCTCATCCGGCTTGCACTGCTCTGCCTGGGTCTCCACAGGCGCGGCCGCTCCGATTTCAGGTCGCATCTTCTTCCTGCCTCTGCCCCGCCCTTTGACTTTGGACAGGACCTTTCCGTGCGCTTTGACGCCGCCAGGCACCTTGTGGGGCTTCTCGCTGTCAGCAGAGAGGGGCTTGCGGTGGCGCCTGCGAATTCGCCTCATGGGCGGGCCAGACTCGGGCGGGTCTGACGCCGCGGCACCGGACAGGATGCGAATCTGACGGTCGATCACCATGGTGATCATGTCCAGCGCAACGTCCAGCATCCCCAAACCGAGGCCGTGAGTGACGTTGTCAAACGCACCGCTGTTGACCGGGTCTTTGAAACATTTCCTCATATCCTCAAGGTGGTTCCTAAGAGAGAAATCAGAGAGACAGATTGAGAGATCATCACTGTTAGCAATCTGCTGTTAGCAATCTACTTTTTGATTTAAAGGAACAGTTCACCCAAAATACAAAGAAAGTATTTTCCCACTTGGCATAGTGGAATCTATCCATACAGATAGTTTATGTGTGATATCTATCCATAACTACTGAATATGAATTGGAGGCGGATTGATATATGCCAATGTTTTAAGTGTTGGGAGACAGGAAAGATCGGAGCACACTGGAAACCTCACCAAATCACACAGAAACTATCTGGCCGAATAGATTGCCCTAGGGTAAGTGGGAAAATAGATATTTTTATTGCATTTTGGGTGAACTGTTCCTTTAACACTAATCGAGGTACACCTGTTATAATACAGACTTGAAGGCCTTGTAGCAGCATATACATACTTTGTTTCAATAATCTTGGACCAGTGTTGGACTGTGTTGGATTCGGGAATGAGCTGTTTGGCCATATTGCCATAGTCCACGTAGTCATGGGCGAAGTCCTTCATATCAGCACACAAAGCTTTGGTGTCCCCTAGAAAAACACACACCAGACCACTTTTATAACACTGCTATATCTTTTGCGTCTTCTTTACATTGCTCTGTATTGCTCAACCATGCATTACACACACACATCTCACACCTTCAGTGAGTTTGGAGAAGGAGGAGGACACAGAGGTGGTTGTACTGGGTGTGAGGCCAAGCACATTGAGCGACTCCAGAAGTGTCTTCTTGCTGGCTGGGCCTCTGCTGACTCGAGTGTAGGCTGCCAGTGAGCGCAGGGACATCTTCTCAGGGGCCTGTAGGCGACGTTTAATTTCCTCATAGGAGATGAGATACTTCCCTAAAAGTAGAAAGAGAACAGCATGACTGAATGAACTGGCAGCTGCGTTTAAGTTCATGGGGTATTATCTTCAAATGACTGGCCACTTACGAGCCTTGGATCCTTTCATGTTGGGATCAAGTAGTGATGACACCTCTGCGAATGGCATCTGTGTCACGGATTGTGAATTTGGGTTTGAGTTCGGTGGCGGGTCCTGATTCTGCAGGGCGTCCTGAGCTGGGGCCGGGACCGGGGCCTGCATCTGGGGCTGAATATGAGGCTGCATGCTGGGCATCACCACCTCACTCTGACCTAGCGGAGCCTGGCCTGGCTCTTGAGAGACGACCATGGTGTTTTCAGGTAAACCCTGCAGCCCCACGGCGCCCTGCCCTACACTGTGGGTTTGTTCTGAGGTCACCTGAAAGATGCCCATAACTGGCTTCACCACCCTGAACAGCATGTTGCCCTGGGCATCCATCCCCACCACACTAGCGGACGGGTCCATTGCTTAGGTTACCCTGAAATTTGATCTGAGGGGTTGAGGCTTCAAGAGTCAGATAAGGCTACTTTTATAAAATCACAGTATACTCTTTTGCTCTGAAATGATTACGATTAGACTTGACATAATAAAAGGGGAAAATACACTGACTCTAAGGTAAAACCTCCAATGTTGAGGTTGTTATAATCCCTCACTTTCTGCTCACTTTCTCTCTTTTTACAGCTTTATAGATTAGCATCACTCATGACAACATTTGGAAGGGAATTTTGACAAATTCTGAAAGAGAGCAAAAACAAAAACAAAAGTTACAAATCATGGTCTGAATTCAACTTTTATTCACTGTATTTGTCTTCATCCAAATACTTAATTTCTAAACACCAGTGTCCTGATTTGTATTTTTTCATTTTAAAAAGGACTGTGCTTTGAATTTACTGTTTCTCTTGGAAAGCTAGAATATCCACATTTATTGCTATTTAACAGCTTCATTAACAGCCATCTATTCAAAAGCCAGTAAAGGATTTTAAAGAACTTTTTTTATTAATTGGGAATGCAGCACAGCTCTAACTGCAATGCATAATGTGCTCAGCAACAAATACAACCTGTGTTTAATAAGAGTGACATTGTTTTCAATAGCTTCATGAAGAATGATTGAAAGACTTCACTGGGTAATTTTCCCAGTTTGAAATAATGATGACTAGAACACACAAGTGTAACGTTAGGTAAATTAACGTTAGATGAAACATATGTTGATGTTATTTGATTCATATGGAGGTAATACACTGTATGTCAGTTATGGACAGCCCCCTGGTTACAGCAGCAGGTCTTTTGTGACAGCTAACGTCACTGCTACTAATCTCCCCTGTGGGTTGAGTAACGTCTGACACTACGCAAACTAATAACTTTAGAAAATAACACTCAAGAGTAGCTTCACTCTATTCCCACTCCAACTGAGAAAAATGTCAATGGCATGTCACTACTTCTAAATACCGAAAAAAGCCCGAATACTGTCGGACTTGTCCAGCAACGTAAATAATATTAACACTGTACATTTATTGAGACTGACAATCATCATGGCTGCCAGGCCGTTGTGGGGGGTTGTTCAATAGTAGGCCTGTAACGTTACACGAACAGTCAAAATACGGGTAAAATTAAGCAGGATGGTGGTGGTTCTGGACGGGTTGTACCGAATTTTAGCGCTAACCTTCTATGCAACTGGTGACGGCTGTCCCACTCACCGATTTGCCGTCTGATTTTTCCTAAAAGGACACTGATCCTAGAACGGTCCGTGTCGAAGCCAGCGACATTTTTCCTCCTTCTCTGACGTTGCTTCAGCGGGTTGCAAATCAGCTGTACATGCACTACCGCTACAGAGTGAAAATCCCGACGTTCATTGGTCACCTGACAAATCCATCACGTACCAAGTGATTCGTTATTCGTTGAAGATCCTGTCGCTCGAAATGAGGAGGCGGGACTTCCGCTCTAACCGTCAGACGAAACACAATGGAATGAAGTGTAAATTCCACGGGATATAAGTATAAAGGTTGTACGAGTTGAGTCATTTCAAAATTTTGTTGGCGTCATTATTTCATTGAAATTAAATTCAATAAATTATTCATATATCTTGCAATAATAATTATAATAATTCGATTTTCATTGTAATTATTGCTAAACAAACAATCAAACATTGTTTTTTTCATTATTTGTTCCCATTTGGTCCCAGCTAGGGTTTTAATAATATGATACAAGATTTAAACAAAATTCTATAGTGGTAAAAATTGAGGAAAATTAGCGAGAAACAGTAAGAGAAATAAACTCGATAACATGCTTAACTCATGCTCAATTTACTACAATGTAATATAATAATTGTTTATAATCCTAGGTGTATAAAGGGGAACATCATCATCAGCAGAAATCATTGGAAGTTCAACTCATCCTCTGATTCTTTAATAAAAGCTAAAGGTAAGTTCCCTACATTTACTTGTGCAGAATAAACACTGCATGAAGCCCAATGCTGCAGACATGGCACAAGTACTCCATCTAGTGGACACATCCCTGTGTAACATAGTATATAAACAGAATAAACATCACATGAATCCTTTGCACAAAAATATTTTTCATACTATATATTTTACAGTGGACCTCTAAAGTGTCAGTGCCAAAATATTAAACATTGATTTGTGAGGACCTGCGTAATATTTCTCTTCATGTGCTTATCTATTGAACCCCTCCCCTGCTTACCTTTCTCTGGCATT
>OMLF01020220.1:0-11367 GCA_900302615.1 Holocentrus rufus
CAGGGGGGTTCCAGTCCACATCAGGCAGATATCTCTGTAAAAACAAATCAGTCTTAACTGTTACAGCTGAACACAGGCGCTGTTTTTATTTTTTTGTCCTGACAGCTGCACTGACACTTCAGGAGAAGGAAAAAAACATCAGCAATCACTTCACTGTTTTTCCATCAGATGACCTGCAGGAACGCAGTGCAGGTGGAGGGTTTTCAGGATATTCATATTCTGTGACATATTTTGTGTTTTATTTGCCTGTAGACTTCAACATTGTCCTGTCCATGTTGAGCTGTGGAACACACATCCATTCATAAGATAAGACAGAACTTTATTAACCCTGATGGAAATTCATTAATCTAATTCATGTGTGTTGTGTTCATAAAACGACTCAGAAACTGTTCTGTCTGAAATATGAACAAACAAACACAAAGCCATGTTTATCAGGTTTTAATTAGAGAGCAGATCTGTCTTCACTGAACTGGATCTACTTTCTCATTCAAACAGCAGGCAGCATTCAGACCACACTGCAGGAAGTGAGAACTGTTTTGACTCAACTGGGGAAAAAAACTGGAATAAGAGCAAAGTCAGTCACACATGAACAACATGCCCATACCATGACTTTTGTCAGTTGAGTCTACATGGTCCTCACTTCAGTCAACCCATGGCCATTTTGCATTTTTGCACCTTTAAGAAAGAGAAGAGAAGATTTATTTTCTTCAAGAGGGTTTAGTGGATCAGGTCCCTGGTCGTACTGGTTTTGCTCATTTGAAGAAGCAGATTGTTTCTCCGGCAGGCAGACCGGCCAGCAGCATGTTTCGGACCAGCAGCAGTCCCTGGACCAGAGGTTGACAAACTCTCCTGGGATTATTGAACTGGATTAACTGGACCTTTAAGTGTTTGGTCCTAGTCTTTTTTGTGGGTGTTGCACTCTAGAACATTTGGCTGTTTATCCGCTGTTTATTTCGTTCACATTATGGAGGATGCGTCAGTGACATCAGACCCAGTTAGTGTATCTAATGTAAACACAGCAAACACAGCTCCTCCTGCTGTCAGCCAGGCTCATTAAAACACACCAGTGCTCTTGTCATGTGGGATCCAAAACCAACAGATCAGACCCGCTCTGACTCCCGGCCCGCTGTTGAAGAAACAGCGACAAGCCGTCCGGGTTTCTGTCGGTGCAGAGCAGCACAGTTTGTCTCTCCTGATCCAGGCCAGCTGATAGTTTGGAGCCAAGCTGTGCTGAGGTCACATCATCAGCTGGAGATAGTTACAGGAGACCTTAAATCACCTTGAATCCACTGTGCTGTACGCAGTGAAAAGTTCTGGGACAGTGATGTAAAACTGGTTGTACTCATAAAATTTACATTTCAGATTTAAAGATGAATATGAAGCACAGATTTACTTCTGGGTTTTTTTTTCATGCATATTAAACTGCTGTGATGCAATGTGATCGCAGTCATAGGACGATAAGCCTGGTGATGCTGATGGGTTGCAGACTTGAAGCAGTTATTGCATCCAAGGGAAATACCACCAAATACTAATTTTCAACCAGTTTAATCTGCTTTAAGTATGTTTGTCCCAGTTCTTATGCTTTACTGGTTTTTTAGGGACTGGATGTGACAAATCACACTTGTTCCAACGTGGTTTAACATGCATGTAAAATATTCCCTACAGTCTTGGCCTCAGGCTCATGATCTGAAACACTAATTTTGCGAGTATGCTGTTAAAATGATCAATTAATATGATTAGCAATGCTTGTGCTTTTCACTGTATAAGTCAAACGCTGATGCTTTGTCAGCTTTTTCTCTAGAATATCTTTTCAGACCTTGAAGATGGTCTGAATCCATCAGAGATGTTGAAGCACTTAAAACCAGACCGAACTGTCCAGGATCACAGGAATAAAACCTCAGTGCGGCCAGATAAAAAAAAAAAAAAAATAGGTGATCTGCAAACAGCATGGATGTTTAATATTCCTGGAAGTAGGTGTTGACATGTTTGAAGGCCCTGAACACACACACTCTCTAAACTCAGCCTGCAGATTTGTGTGTATTTTCCTTGACAGCAGTGATATGTGAATTCAGTTTTGGGGTGTATTTTCCCTCCGAGCCGATGAGTTGGTTTCCAAGTCCAGGCCTTTAGTCGAGTTCAGTCTAGTCCAGATGCCCCTCCTCATCCAGACCAGGGCGTGAGCATTCTGGTTTTTTGAAGGTAGACAATATTTAGTACTCACTTGCAGTATCTTTAAAGGTTTAAATGTGGTTTTATCTGCTCCACACCTCAGACAGACCACGCAGAGTTCCTGATCAGTACCAAGCATCAACAGTTATTTGTCCATATTTTGAAATTTCTGTCTGTCTCTGACTCCTGTTGGAGGAGAGAAGCTCTATTAGTGTTGATGTGATTCCTCCAGCTCTCCAGCAGAGGTCCAGGCTACTCAGTGCCCCTTCAATCAATGGGTACAGATATTAATCAAGATAATAAACAAAACAAAAGAACCCTTGTCCTAATTATTATCTGTAAACATTGAGTGGGCGGAAAAGTCATTGGAAACAAAACTCTCCAATCAAAATGTCTCATTAGAATCAGTTCAGGTTAAATTCTTCCCATAAACAGCCAATCTGATCAGTTCTGCAGTGAATCTGTAATCAATCACTCAGTCAGCTGCATCACATTCATCAGATCAGACTGATCCACATCCTGTTTTAATCAAAGGACAATATCAGATCACTTATCAGCCTAATCATAATACAGACCCACCTCTCTCTCTCTGTCTCTCTCTCTCTCTCTCTCTTTCTCTCTCTCTCTCTCTTTCTCTGTCTGTCTGTCTGTCTGTCTGTCTGTCTGTCTCTCTCTCTCTCTCTCTCTCTCTCTCTCTCTCTCTCTCTCTCTGTCCTGTCTGAGTGTAGTTGGTAGTGGTCCATTATTTGTGAGGGTGCTGCCATGTTTCCATCAGCTCTGTGTGGAATAACAGTCGTCTGGAAACTTCACCCGGTTGCCGTCTAGCCCCGGGCCCCCACGGAAAACTCTGGAAAGCCTTTAACAAAATGTCCAAGACTGAGCTGAGGGGCTGAACCAGACCACACCAAAACAAAACATATTGCATTCTTACTGCAACTGCAACTGTGCTATGTGCAAGGAAACAACATTTTTACACAGAATTTCTTTGTCTCTGTTTTTGTGTGGGTTTCTTAAAACTGAGCATTTGCTCAGGTTGAATGAAAGTAAAGATTTTTCACTTTCATATAACATGTAGTCTAGGGATCCACACAGTCTCTTGTTTAGGAAGCTGTAAGAAAACCTCTCTGATGGAGAAAGTGCTGCCTCTTTTAATACAGAAATTACAGTCATCTGATCTACTGTTTACAGTAATTTGAGTAAAAACTATTCTTCACATCCCCAATTGTCAACAAACTGAGAGACTGCTGACCACAGGGAGGAATGAGGTTACATTAAACTCATGAAGTAAATTTAAAGGAATCCTCCAACATTTTGGGCAAAATACCTTTTTCTGACTTACCCAAACTGAGTCAAGATACCTCGTTACCGTTTTCACCTCTGTACGTCCACGGTTCGGTTCCTATGGGTTGTATTCTGTGTTAGCTTAGCATAAATGTTTGGGGTCTACAGGAGTCACTAGCCTAGCTCTGTCAAAGTGAAAAAATAAACCTTACAGCAACTCTGAAGCTGTCTTGTTTACACTGTAATGTGTGTTACACGGTAATCAAATACACGTCTTGGAATTTTTAAAAAATCGTGTTTTAGGAGAAGATAGATGGTAGGAAGGCAGGAAGGTAAAGGCATGAATAGGGTTAAGGTTAGCCTAACCCTAACATATAATGTTGTGTTGTTTCAGAGTGGAGGAGAGCAGGGATCTGCTGCTGCTGTTCAGGACTCTCAGGACGTTCTCAGAAAGATGTGACGACAGGCGGAGAACGTTCCAGCACTTCCAGGTAAGAGCAGAACCACACGTTCTGGAATGGGATTCAAACCATAGGTGTTGCATCCACTACAAGAGAGTGGGTCAATTCCCACCCTCTCTTTCAAATGATCAGTTTGGACCCTCCACTTTTATTGTTTGCGTTGCTGAATCAGTGATCAAATCAAGTCCGTTCTGCTTGCTTATTAGGAGAATTCCCAAATCAGTTAAATTTCATACTGGAAGAAGGCAGAAGGGGCACTCGCTTATGCGCGCGCGCGCACACACACACACACACACACACACACACACACATGCACGCACACAGAAGCCCAAGGGCTGTTGCAACCAACTAGTTGGTCCCAGTCATGAATGACCGGTGGACAGATTCAGGTAAGTAACACCAAAGGTTCTGGAAACATCACTGAAATTCAAAGTTTTGAAGGATTATGCTTCATTTCTTTACTTGTTGCTTATCGTCTGATAGACTGCCTACAACATTTTTTTTTGCGATGTCCCTACTGACTTACTGCCTTGTTGTTTGGTCAGCTGGCATAAGTCCCCAAGTTGCCATTGAGGCACTTTTCCTGCAGTGTCTGCTTCACTTTACTCATTGATTTGATAACTTTTAGGTTGTCCCACCCACATTTCCAAAGCTTCCTATGTCCATGATTCACCCCTCTTGGTTTCACCCTGCTCTGATTCTGATCGCATCCAGTAGCCGATGGGTGTGGTCATCTTGTCCATCTCAGAGATCAGAGGGGCAGCAGGTTAGTCCACAGTGGCTTTTGTCCAGAGAGTGCTAGTGGAAGGTTTTCCATTTAAAAATAGCAACAAAATCATTGCAGTAGTTTTACTTCATTAAGGGATTGCATTTTGATTGACAGGAGAGCTAACTTGGAGTATTAAGCTGAAGGAAGGGAACTAATCACTGCTGATCATCAGGACAATTCTGGTCAAAGATAAACAGAATTAACAGAACCACCCAAAGCATGTGAACACAGATGAGGGTTGATAGAAAGATCAGACAATAAACTGAGACTTTTGACATCCAGTGGACATCAGACATCAGTCTGATGAAGCCAGGACATCAACATCTAATGTCAGAGAAATGGACTAACACCACTGTTCATACTTGGTACCTATTTGGGTAAAATGCCCACCTTAAAAGTGCATGACTTAAGAATAAAGATGCAAACATAGGTATTGCTCTGAGTGTATTTTGATCAAAAGCAGCGATTGCGATACCTTATACTCACACAGTGGCACCTATGCCTTTTGAGGAACATGGTCATACACCTTTTCCAAACCCACAGATCGCATGTAGACGAGTAGCTCATTGCCATTAACCCTAGATTATTTGCAACAGGGTGAAATCCTGTTCCACTTCCCTGTGACCATGTCGGACTGTGCATTGCTCATCCTGAATTTGAGGGTTGGCACTTTCCTGGAGTCTCCTTTCCAGCACTTCAAGGCTGTTTACCAGGGATCACGAGTGGGGTCATTCCTCAATAGTTGGAGCAAACCTCTGGGCTCTCTCTTTTTGAAAATGGGAACCATCACTCATCACCATCCAAGGGCAGTGCTATTGAAATCCATGTGACAATGAAGAAACATTTCAACCATTACAACCAATATCCTCAGCCTTCACTACTTTAGGACAAATCAAGTCCACCTTTCCACCTTGCCGCCAGCTTCCTTACTACCCTGGTGACCTCTCCTTAGGAGAAAGGCTATGACAACCCATCTAATCCCCCAAAATTTCCATCTATGACTCCTGTCCAGAGTGCGTGTCTATTGCTTGTTCCATCATCCATCAGTATCCCCAGTTGAGGTCAGGATTTCCCCCCTGCTGAGAGCAGCCTGGATAATGTCTTGCCCTCCTGAGTGCCGAATGGTTTTCCACAGTACCTTTGATGCTGTGTGAAAGTCAGCCTTTATAGTCTCTCCAAACTCCTACAACAGGACTTTTACTTCTGCAACTATACAGCTGCAACCTCTCTGACCTTAGGCTGTTTTCTATAACCTGCGAATGAGTACGTTGAAAGATAGAGCTAAAGTCTGATGAAATGATAGAAGAGAGAAAAAAGCGAAGGGTAATGCATTGTGCTGAGTGTGAATTGGTGGGGGCATGGTAAATATGAAGGTGGGACTTTATTGAAGAGGCAGCAGTAAAATGTCAAGTTGTAAATCAAGCCGCAGAAGCAATATGGAACCCATTCTCCTGTTTACTTGGAGAATGAAGTATTTACTGCTGCCAACTTGGCTGGGCCAAAGGAATAAGATTAACCCACATTTTCCATATTGGCCTATGTGCTCTAAACCTTCAGATATGTGCTTGACTTGCAGTTTCTGGAATGTTATTATGGAGAAATGTAATTCCCATTATAACTAGTTTGCTGTATTGTGTGCAGTATTTTGTATGCTGATTTCCGTACTTTAATGGTCTCTAGACATAAACATATACTTGAGGATAAACTAGTGAAAATAGTAACCACAGAATGCACACATACATAGTTCACATATAGTACTGGCCAGGAAATTTAGTTCTTAATTGTTTTTAGTCCACAGTGGCTTATAGATAAAATTTACCAGCCAACATTACTCGTCCCATCTTTACCTACCCTTTGTACCTTTTGTCTCAGATTGTTGTCATTTTTTACAGTATCATCAAAGTTTCTATATCCCCCAAATCTGTACAGCCTTTTGTTTTTAGATATTGCTCAATACTCAAAACTACACACTATTATAGTGTGGCAATGAAATTATTATTTTTTTAAGAGCTACCCTTTTTAAGCAGACTCCCTCTGAAAGTACAGGTGCTAAGAGACCAAAACAAGACTCCAAAAGAAATTCTAGGCCCACTTTAATTTAAAAAAGTTTAACTTTTATTAAAATATCTTAGAAACATAGCCATGTCACATACACATTTTTACTGTACACCATTGACTTATTCACATAGGTAATAGCTCCCACAGTACATCAATTCTTATTATTGTAGGACATCGGGAGACAGGGTTAGGGTTAGAAACTTCAAAGCAGAAAAAGTAAAGAAGAGTAACTTTCACATTACTATAGTTCATTGATACATCGTTCCCCAGTACTCTTTAACTGGAGCCTATAAGTTAAAACAAAGTGAAGTTAATTCACAAAATATCGTGAAAAGGCCTAAAATTCGACAAGTCTACACAGTCATTGTCCTTAATCAGTCATTTCAAATGAATAATTACAAATGAAGTTAACATAACACTGAGGAAAGCCCATGTTTCAAGTTCACTTCTAGAGAGTCATTATTCTGAGATGACAAAGTGTATTTAAAGAGTGTTCTAGCTGGCGTTTGAAGATACTGTAATGTTTGTTGTCATTTTGAATTGGCCAAGACCAACAGTGTGATATGAAGAAAATCTCAAAGTAACATACTTAAAGATACTTGGACATTTATCTTGCTATTTGGCTAGCATTAGCTGTGCTAATTGTTTTTAGTGAGGAATGCTAAGAATGCTCACAGGCCATGTGCTAGTTCACATATGCATCAATGCATTTTTTCACCATAATATGACAGTTTGCAGTTGAAGGAAATGAGACTGTGCCAAGGTATCCCTTTAATTTTACTGAAATACTGTTTGGCTGCTCAAGTTAGAAGGTGGCATCTCCTTGCCCTTTTTTACTTTGTTAAAGATTGAGTTCTTAAACTCAACTTGAGCTGGTTTACCCGCAAGTTCTCTGTTCCGTTGTAGTTCTGTTACATTCAGTTGTGAGACAGTACTATAGAAAAAGACAAAATCAGATTTTACGTGCAAACATGTGGAATCACTAAAAACCAACATTAAAGAAAGTCAATTTTACTTTGTGTATTATGATAAAACTTTTACAGAACCTTTTGATTTTTATTTGATCATAATTTGTAAGATTTTACAGTTCATAAAGAGCTGTGTATTAAGGTCAGCAAAAGGAGCAAAGAACTATCTAAAGGGAAGCCGTAATATTTCGAATTTTAGTGTGTGTCTTTATCCATTAATTGTCAAATAGAGACACACAAACAGCTTTTTTGTTATTGTTAATTTTCTCACTGAAATCAATATATGCAGTTAGCTGCAAGCTAGCTTGATGTTTTGTGTCTGGCAGTTAATATTGGTGTCAGTGAGGAATTCTAACAATGTTACAAGCTGTTTTTAGAATCGCTGTAAGGTGTTGAAACATTTGTGCCACCATGGGACCTGTGTCTGGAGAAGACAACTCACTAAAATCCAGAATGTTTTGGTTTCCCCTCAGTTCTTCACTTTGGGAAACCAGGCTCTTTATTGCTGGTGGACTGGAGTGAAGTCCCTATTCTCCTCAGTTGTATCGTCCAATGGGCAGCGACTTGAGGCAGGTGAAGCTGTTGGGGTACTTGGAGAGCAGCACAGGGTTGCCGTCCATACGGACCTCAACAAGGTTGGGTCGGAGGTAGTATGTGTCGTTACCCTTACAGAAGGTGTCACCACTGATCTCAGTGATATTGTTGTTCTGGGAGTAAATGGAGACAGGCTGTTACATAACTGCACAAATTCATAGTGAACAATATGCATATTTGTCTGCACATTTATTACTTTAGTAGAAAATCTGTTAGATTACAGACCTGTATATATATGATGCACACTTTATCCATGCATGTTTATTATGTCAGAGTTAGTGGTACGTTACAGACCTGTAGATGCACAATGCGAACACTCTCAGGGATATGTGGGACAGCTTCCAGCTGGTTACCGGCCAGGAATAGGTTCACCAGCTTAGTCAGTTTCTGTTGGGAGACAAATTCACACCGTAGGCCAGTTACTCAAATAACTTTACTCGTTTCTACTACTACTAACTGTTAAAGTATGTGAAGGCAATTTATGATAATCTGAGAGCATGCGTAAACCGTGTGTAAACTTCGCAGTTCATCTTTTATCTCGAGTGTTTAATTTTTTTCAATTACACAACTACCTAATTTGATAATAGTTTATCCTAAAACATTGAACTGTCAGAGAAGATTAGGTTTTGAAGACTTTAAGCGAGTTAGTTATATCAAATACCCTATGAGTATCATGGTTATCAGATCAAGTGGCCTATGAGTTAAATCAACAACAACCTCTCATTTTTATTTATTTATTTATCTTAATTTGCCAAATTATGCTAATAGATGGCAAACCTCATAAGTCTCATCATCTTAAGCGGCCAAAATGCTGTGAATTCAAGCTTGCACCGGGCTCATTTTGTTGCTGGGTGATGAGGATTTGATGAGCTGGCCCTGATTCTGCAGAATCCTGCCTGTGCAACAAGTCTACCCCCAAGACCTGATATCAGAGTAGCAGGTCTGCGCATCAGATACAAGATTTGAGATTGAAAGGCATGTTTTTTTTTTCTTACAGGGAAAGGCTTTTAGCCTTCTTTTAAATAGTTGGGAAGATGAGAATGTATACCTTGAAAGCAGTAGCCTTGACACCTTTGGTTTTGAGCAGGTTGTAGTTGGCGTTAAAGGTGGTGAGTTTGGTGGGGAGCATTGGTAGTTTGACCAGTCTGTTCTCAGCCAGAGACAGTTCCTCCAGCAGTGTTAACTTAGAGAATGCTCCGTCCTCGATCTCTGAGATCAGGTTTCCTGTCAGGTCAATCCTCCTCAGAGTCACTGGTGAGAAATGAAATCACATCTACTTAAACAGTTGTAGCCATTTGCTATCCAGTATACATCCTCTTGAATTTTTGATCCTGTTAATATAACACAAAATTCTGTCTCTGGATTTGCTATTTTAAATGCAAGCTGTTTCGCATTAAATTCACTTGACATACAGTATAACAAGATTCTGAACTATTGAATCGTTAAATCAGCATACTTGGAAGTATCTACATTTTATTTTGTGTCAGATTGGAAGCTCAGCTGACCTGGTATTTTTTAGCTGAAGTGATCTCACTGGCATTTCACAGACTTGCTTCTTTAGATATTACAATAGTTCAGTTTTTTCCTTTCTGGTAAACATTCTATTTAGTTCAGTTCGAAAGCAACTGAAATAAAATACCATTAATGTAAGTGTCTGTGTTAGCCTGGCTGGAATGCTAGCTGGGGACTGAAATCTTTGTAGCTCTGCTGTGCCACCTCACAAGGCTGGAGAGATCAAACTTTGACATTTGGACTTTTTAACTGTAGACATGAATTGTCAGCAGCAAGCCAAAGACACTGGTAGCATCTGGACAGGATGTACTATGGTCTTCTCTAGTAATTTAGAAGTGTAGGCTATAGATCTGAAATGAAGTCTAATATCACCATACATGGACAGCAAAGATCAGCCGACACTGAGTCAGCGGTTGCTATGGTGACAACTATAGAGCATAGAGCCAACATGGCTGCGGGTGAAAACAGTAACTGTCAGCCTCTTTATGGCTCTGCAGTGAAGCAGGTTGTGATGGAGATGTCAGCTGTCAGACTTACAGATGTCAGAGAAGTCTTTGGCAGCGATCCTGTTGATCTTGTTGTAGCGAGCATACAGGTAGGCTGTCTCCTTGGGTAGAGTGGGAACTGCTGTCATGTCTGGACTGACCTCCTCACAGTACACTGAGCCAGTCAGACATACACACAGCAGACAAGTGGGCAGGTCTGCAATGTAAGAGAACAGTGTACTCATTCAGTCATCATCAAGATATTCTGCTTTTCTGTCAAACTGGCAGCATCTTTTCTACAGCGAAGTATCTACGTTCAGAATAATTACCTGAAGATGTCATTCTCTCATTTTGATTAAGAAAAATGAGACCATTGGCATAAAAAATAGTTTTTGGGTTGTTTTATTGCTTTTTAAACTATTGTAAGCATTGCAAAATACAACATATAAGATAGTATATAGTATATAGTATATAGATAGGGATAGATCCTGATTACATTCACTCATTTACTCATACACTGAAGTACAAATCATTTAGGGGCCATAACACTTACACCATAACGTGTAGTCGTAATGTCCACACTGGGTAAATTTTAAAACAGATTATTTGTATCTGACCATACTACTTTGGTTTTGAAGTTTCCTGTTCACATTGATATGCACAACAAGACACAAAAACAATTATCTATATCTATTTGGCATGTTAGCTCTTGACCCATGACCTATATGACTTTTCTACTGGTTACATAGTTACAGTTACAGTTATCATTTAGCAGACGCTTTTATCCAAAGTGACGTACATCTGAGAGTTCAGAACAATACAAGCGAGGTACTAGATGGAGACCACAACAAGAGTAAGTGCTACAAAGCTAAGTTCTGGTCCCGTAGGACCTGGCTGCTGTGAGGCAGTGCTATACAGTGAGTAAGTGCTACAAGAAGATGCATAGAGTGCATAGAAGAAGAGAGAATTTTTTTTTTTTTTTTTTTTTTTTTTTTTTTTTTTTTTGTCGTCGTTACGCAGTCAGTCAGGTAAGGAGGTGTAGTCATTACACAGTCATTCAAGTGAGGAGG
>OMLF01020224.1:16787-29913 GCA_900302615.1 Holocentrus rufus
TTTTTTTATTTCTTATTTTTATATTTTATATAAAAAATTCTATTCTAAATTCTTCTTATAAAATCTCCCCAAAGAAGCTGGCTAGTGCAAAGACGGCTACTGATACAAAGAATAAACTGAAACTTACAAGACTTTTCATATGGTCCTATATATTTCATATGGTAGCAATTATCACAGTATTCGATATTACTGGATAACGTATCCATCAGCTGATGGAGCCACGCTGTTGTTGCCCAGCAGTCACTGTCATGAGATCCTCTCCATAACCTTGGAAATGGAAATTAGCATCAGAGGAATGTTTGTGTTTCCGTTAGCTTACACACGCATGCTAGCAATTTAGCATTTTGCTCATGGATAGTGAAAGGCAATGCTAATGCTAATGTACCCCTCCAGTCTGAGAGCTGGTTAGGGTGTGTGTGTTTGTGTGTGTGTGTGTATAGACAGTAGTAGATGGTACGTTGCGCTTTGCCCTTGGTTTCCCATGGCAACGGTAGTCCTGGTTGCGCCTGGTTTGCTGGACTATGGGTCATCTCCCTGGTGGCTGGGCACAGAACAGCCGCATGTGTGTGTGTGTGTGTGTGTGTTTAAGGGGAAAAAAGGGGTGGAACAAGTTGACATATGTGCCATAAGCCATCAGCTGTCATGGCACAGTATGTTGGCTCAGACACACACACACACACACACCACATGGCCATAATGACCATGTGACCTCCAGATAGGTATCATATATTATGGGTAGTACAGATTTTTAACCCTTAACTCACTGTCATATTCATTAAAGGAAAAGTTCACCCAAAATACATAAAATAAACATATTTTCCATGTCCCCTGATGCAGTTTAACCATCGTATAGTTTGTGTGATTTGCCGAGGTTTCCAGTCGGTTTCCCTTCACACATTACAGCTCTTTTCAAAAACAATGACACGGACGTCCCACATTCTACAACCTTCGGGGGTGAAGAGTTTAGTTGGGGACTATTTTTGCTGAAGAGCACCCGCAAACTGTATCCATCCGCCCCCAACAAGTACAAATTATAGGAGGGTAGATGTTGCATTTTGGGTGGACTGCTCCTTTAACTCATATTCTCATGTTTCTATCAAACATGGGAGCTCAGAACCACTGAGGGGGATGAACAGCTGAGGTATTCTATCTGTGTGTGTGTGTGTGTGTGTGTGTGTGTGTTATTGTTCTGAAATCTTACAGAACGGGGGGGTCATAAAGGTCCTTTAGGAGGGGTCAAAGGGCATCGCATGACATCAGTACAGATGACAGGATCATGGAGCGCAGCATCTGCTGTTGCCCCGGAGGGCTGAGCATGAAGTTCCCTTCATACCCTCATTAGGCTGTACTCAACCGTGTGTGTGTGTGTGTGTGTGTGTGTGTGTGTGTGTTCGTCTTTAAGCTGTAGTATCTGTGTTCGCCAGGCAGTGTGACGTTCACGCCGCACCATTGGGATGGAAACTTTAGAAACAGAAAACTGGAGATTACAAAAGCCTTTCAAAAAACCTGTTGCGCTCATTTTAATTGACTCCCGGACAGCTGACATTTTGGAGATATTGTGTTTTGGTCCGACAGCGGCGGCACGCAGTCCGCCGGGAGAGGAGGAGGGAAGCAACCTGATGGAGAGATAGAGGCAGGGAGAGGAGGAAGAAGAAGTGAAAAATAGAACGTTTGAGAAGAACTGAAGACAGACGCGAGAATCGGACGTCTTAATCCCTTCGCATTATGTGCACAAACGGAGACAAACACACACTGATTTGTCAGGCGGTCATGGAAGCTGCACACAGAACGTGCACATGCACGCGTTCAGTATGTCACGCCGCCGTCAAAGCGCAGAGTAGAAATGCACACGAACTTCCTGCATCAACTCAGTTCAAAGGAGCTTTCCTGAAGTTCTTATTGTCAAAGGAAAAACAGCTAATGAAATCTCCATCTTAACGAGCCATTCAGCCTCATATTCAGTGGAAAATCTTGTTTTTCTTAAAATAAGTTAAAAAAAATGTTGTTTCCAACGCAGTTTGCAGGAAGTTTTCCCGGGAACAAGTATAAATCTGTTGAAACAAGGCAGAATAAGGCAGATCAGCCCACGAGAATCAATAAAATGACACTTGATTCAAGAAAATTCTGGAAATAAATCGATTAGCGTTGCAAACAAGTGGGATTATCTCATCCCACTGGGAGATTTTTTACCTTGTTTGAAGAAAAACAAGATTTGAACACCGAGGAATAAATGTTTAGATGCAGACTTTTTTCCAGTGCAACATTAACACCTGCAAATGGTTCAATAATTTGCTCATTAATCACTAATTGACCAGACAAATTTATAAAATCATATACAAAATGCATTTTTCTCTCTGTCCTCCTCCCTCTCTCTCTCTTTCTCTCAGACTATTTTCTTCCTAAATCTATAGACTGCGAAGGCAAGGATCGGGTTTCCTCCCTCTACGCTTTCATATCAGCCTCGATCGTTAAGGAAACCTAATCAGGGCCGTTTTAATTAAAGAGGCTGTGAGAGGAGAGGAAAGGAAAGGAAAGAAGGAGAGGAGACAGGGAGAGGAGATGGGAGCAGACAAGGCGAGAGGGAGGCGGAGAGGTCGAGTCTGTCTGCTGAAAGCCACTTAAATCCCTTTCTTATTAACTCGCCGTGACACCTGAGCTACCTCCATCCCCTCGTACCCCCACACACACTCACACACACACACACACACAGCTAAAACAGCTCCTCTTACCACAAAAAAAGACCCGTCTATCGCTGCTGCTTGGCTCTATTGTGCGGCTCCTATCGCCGCCTCACATCAGCCTCCTTCTGTATCCCACTAACACTCCAGACCGGGGTGGATCGCTCTTTGTTGGACAGCCCAGGCCCAATAAAGGTTCATTTCACCACGTATTAACAAAAAAAAAAAAAAACACTGGGCCGTCCAGTGCGATGCCGTTAAAGCCCACCTGTCATTCCATGACATTTTGATATGGAAATGGGAGCCGGTGATATTCAGAAGGAAGACAGCGAGCTCATAAAGTCAGTGTAACTAAATATAATCGACCGACCTGGAAAAGGCGACGTCTCTTCGAATAATAATGAACCGCGTGTGACTTTCCATTTTATGAAGATGACTGGATTTTTTTTTTTTTTTTTATTGTTGTTTTAAAGGAGAATGTCATTTAGAGTTATAGCCCATTTATTGCCATCTGTGTGTCGTTTACATTTCCCTTAATCATTTCGCAATGCCTGCCATATGCGATATGGTTTTGTAACGTTTATTAATTTTGCATCATACCTGTCTTGGAATTGGCTGCTTCATGTTTTGTGTGAAACGGTGACTCAAGTCTGTGAAAGCTGTTTTTTTTTTAATACTGTGTGAATGAATGGAAGTAAATGGCTTCTTCTGAAAGTAGGGAAATGAGCCCGGATATCGCCGATGATGCAAAAAAACACCAGAATTGCCCTTTAAAAGGTAAAAGGAAAGCTACTTGCATTCTTAAAAGATCTCACAGCGATTAAGACCCGTTCCTCTTGAACCACAGGCTGGCATCGGGATCAAATCCTGCCCGAACCTTCGCTTCTTCTTCTTCTTCATACTCGCTGGACACATTTGTATTTTTTTTAAAAAAAAAGCCCTGCATTAGCTTTGGACCCTGGAGTGTGCACAGGCTTGCTGGCCGGCCTGCTCCGATTCTTCACGCATCAGCCAACCCTCTGTGACCGGCTCCAGCTGCTCTGAAACATCACGCCCGGTTGTGTTGTGTTGCCCTTCTGGAAACGCGTCTCCGTTCCCTTTCCGGTTCACCGCCGCCGTTTCCGTCTCGCCGCCGTCATTTTCAAGGTCGGCAACGAATCGAAGAAAGAAATGTCCGCGCCTTTTCCCAACTGATCAAACGATCTCTCAACCATCATGTTCCCTCTCACTTTTTTTTCCCCACCGCTGTCGCTGCTCATGCCGCCGCTTTAATCTCCATTCTGACGGCGAGCGTGAATAAATGAACAACGCAAAGTTGCCGTGAGTATAAACAAATTCGTTTGCCTTTTATTCCAGGCAAGTCTTAGTTGATAGTGTACCAGCGCCTTCACAGAGACTCTGCATCCCGTTCAGCTTTCCTGCTGTTCAGAAAACTGCTTACAGGGGGTGGAGGGGGGGGTCTGTCTTTTTAAAAATGAATCCAAAGAAGAGGCAACAGTAGGCTGGAGGTTAGCCAGGCGGGCAGCTGCCATACAGATGTGAACATAAAGAGCAAACAAAGCCCACTTTTCCTCGATAATCAGATAAAAAAAATAGTTTTCTTATAAATACAGATGTAGATGATGAAATACAGTATTTGTTTGGGTCAACAGGAAGGCAGAGGAACATCATAGGAGTGTGGGAGAGAAACTAGCCAACAGACTGATGATCACCCGCACACCCAGCAGCCTGCGCATAAATTAGTGTGTACGCATGAGAGTGCTCGTTTCCTGTCAGGGCATGTGTGTGTGTGTGAGTGTGCATGGATGTGGTCGTGCTTTAGTGTGTGTCTGCGTACAGTTACATGTGTGTGTGTGTGTGTGTGGGGGCCGTCACAGTGCACATTCCTACCGAGCACGACCACTGAAGCAGCACAATGCCAGCTGTTCATGTGTTGGAGAGCAGCAGCCAGTGGAAAAATGAGAGTCAATTTATCCTTCTCTGTCTTAATCGTCCGCGAGTCGACAAGAGATCGGTTATCGCCTCTGCGCTCGACGCTTCAAGTCACTATCTCGGAAATAGACGCGGGGTTTTTTATATCTGCGTATCTGATCCAAACCCCCAAAGAGTGTGAAGAAGCGGGGACCCGTTCATGCCCGTTGCTTCAAATCAAACGATGGAGCATCTCCTGCATGAAGAGTTTTATTGCACTCAGCTGCCTCCATGATGTTTGTGCAGCACATGTTGCAGCGACTTGTGAGTGCTTTTTTCATGTTTTAATTGTTCTCATGGTGTGTTTTAGTGTTTTTTTCCCTTTTGAACCATGTCTGCACATCCAATTTCCCTTAATTAATCTGGATTTAATTAATTAATTGGAGTTACTCCCTTGATTACAGTAATTGCAGTGCAGTTCGAGTCCCTTCATTGGAATTGAACCAAACGGAACCAAGCTCAAGACCAGTTCTGCAGGCTTTGGTGAAGTTTAGAGCAGATCTCGACCTCTTTTTGATAATGTGACACCAACACTGCCTGGGTGAGCGGTTTCCCACTGGGGCCACCCATGCTAAAAATTCATCCTCTTGATGATCGGGATAAAAGCATCCGCCAAATGGCTCGTGCACAAAAAAAATGCAGCGACTAGGAGTAATACGAGTCAGGCATGTGCTGGCATGTGTGTCGGGGGTAGCGGGCAGTATGTAATCATGGAGAGAGACGTCGGCCATTGTTATGCAAGTGAGGAGCCGCGGAGAGCGCGTTGGATTCCTTCCCAGGTTCCGTCGCGTTTTCAGCGGGTCAAGTGACACGGGGAGCTCTCTGCCACCGAGGACTCTCACGCTGAAGTGCTGTTCGGTTTTTTTTTTTAACATATGCATGTCCCTCATTACCAATGGAAAGCTAATGGACAGGGGGGCCATCTGCACAGGGCTGGAGCCAAGAGAACATAAAAGCATATAACTGTGAATGTGCCTATTACAGCTGCGAAAGGTAATGAAGGTATCGCTGTTCACCGTATTATTACCGAGTGACAAAAGCCAAGTCACACTACCCTCCGCTGCTAATGGATCCCCGCAATTATTTGTTGAATAAATCCCTCTCTCCCACTCACTTTCCCTCTCTCTCTCTCTCTCTCTCTGGTACGCTTTCTCTCTCTCCCCTTTTCTCCCCTATCCTATTCTCATTTCTGTTCCCTTTCATCTTTTCTCTCTCTGAACCTCCCCTCTCGCTTTCTCCTCTTGTTCCCTAATTCCCCGTCGCCCATTTTCGCCGTCATTTTCCTTCCGCCTCGCTCTTTTTTTTTTTTCTGTTTCTCATTACATCTACACCTGCCCTTGTGTTCTTGCTCTCCCGCTCTCTCAGTCCCTCCTTCCCTGATGTTCTCTACTCACCTTTCCCCCTCTCTCTCTCTCTCTCTTCTGCCTCCCACAGTTGCAGTGAAACAGAGAGAGATGTCGCAGAAGAAGATATTCCTGGCTTTCGTTGCCATCAGTACTGTCAGTCTTTTGCTGCACCGCGGAGGCCACTTGAGCTGGTGAGTGACTGGAACACACCCACACGTAGTCAAACACACACACACACACACTTAACTTCCATCTCTCTGGTATTAGTCCATATGGCGCTAATTACAATGGAAGCTCTGAAAGTGGCAGCTCATGTCTTTTTACTCTGAAACCAAAAGAAATGAACGTAGAGGGACCGGCTCATTATAATACTCATCAGATACGGAGACTCGGAGTCGTCTTGCGCTGCTGAGTCGGTCCAGGGACCAATTATAAAAGCAGATAGATCCTGGATCTTTGACAGCCCCGTTTTCTGCTCTCGTGGCCTTTCCACCTCTCCATTTTGCTCGTCTTGCTTTCTAAACCGCCTTGCCCACTCCTGTCTTTACTCCTGCCTCACTCCATCAAACGTTATCACTCTCCCCGCCCTCCCTCCTCTTTTTTTTCTTCTTTTCACACTGTCTACTTGCCCTTTTCTAAATCCAGCTGTATATCTTGCACTCTCAATTTCTCTGCCTGCTCTTTAATTGATAACTCCCCCTCCATCCTTCAGCGGCTTTATCCCTCTCCCTTCTCTCTCTTTCTTCAACTTTCCACCATCTAATATCTCACTCCTTTTATTTTCTCCCTCCACACATCAGTCTTTCCCATCTGTCCATCTGTCTGTCCTTTCATGTGTGTAATGACAATGATTTTATTTGTTGCTGCGTTTTGTGGAGCTAATGGGCCTCCAAATAAATAATTGAAGCCTCCCCTGTCTCCTCAGGACCATGGAAGCCTTCCACCTGGGTTGCTCTGCCCTGCGGTCCCACCCCTCCCCAGGCCTGAAGCCCAAACACACCAACGTGGCCTTCCTCAAGACCCACAAGACGGCCAGCACCACCATGCAGAACCTGCTCTTCCGCTTCGGGGAGCGCAACAACCTGACGGTGGCGCTGCCCGTGCAGACCTGCGGCCACCAGTTCTGCTACCCGCGCTCCTTCACCTCTCACTTCGTGCACCCCCACACGCTGCCGCCCAACATCATCACCAGCCACATGCGCTTCAACAGGGCCGAGCTGCAGCGCCTCATGCCCAACGACACGGTTTACATCACAATCCTGAGAGAGCCCGGCTCCATGTTCGAGTCGTTGTTCAGTTACTACAACCAGTACTGTCAGAGCTTCAAGAGGGTCCCCAACGGCTCCTTGGAGGCTTTTCTAGAGGAGCCTTGGCGCTACTACCGTCCAGACGAGAAGGACTCCATGTACGCACGCAACACCTTGACCTTTGACCTGGGCGGAGACAAGGACCGGCCAGCAACGGATGTGGCGTACGCCCGGGCCTTTGTGGCGGAGGTGGACCGGGTGTTCTCCTTGGTGATGATCGCTGAGCATTTCGATGAGTCGCTGGTTCTGCTTCGCCACCTCCTGAACTGGGACCTGGACGACGTCCTGTACGTTAAGCTCAACATGCGGACGCCTAGCTCGAAACGGAGCCTGACGCCGGGCCTCCCAGGCAAGATCCGTGCCTGGAATTCCCTGGACGCGCGTCTCTACGACCACTTCAATGCCTCGTTGTGGCGCCAGCTGACGGCTCTGGGTCCGGCCTGCGTGGCCAGGGAAGTGCGTCTCCTTCGTAGGGCCCAAGAGAGGCTGATGAGGAGCTGCTTCGGCGGGCGTATGCCACTTCTCCGCTCGGCCGCGCAGATCAAAAACAAAGATCTCCGCCCCTGGCAACCTAGTGCGAAAGTTGACATCGTGGGCTACGACCTCCCAGCTAACCTCAGCCGCGGAGCGTCGGGCCCGGCTCAGGAGCTCTGCCTCAAGCTCATCATGCCGGAGGTCCAGTACACGCGAGTGCTCCTACGTTCGCAGTCGCTGCGTTATCGCCGGGGCAACCAGCTCCGACCTCCACAGCAGCCCTTCCAACAGCCAATACGCACAGTCCTGCCCCGGCATCCGCAAGTCGGGGTCCACCGCAACCAACCACCCCCTGCGCCCCCAGGCCCCGGGTCAGGACCGGGCTCCACTTCGACCCCACGGCCTGCTTCGGGAACCCAAGGCCGGACCACACGGATGGGGTCCAGATCATCACAGACCCAGGCCTCATAGACTGGATAATAGAGGCTTAAACCTAGACTCAGTACATAGAGCGCCCAACAGACTGCAGCATCCTGCCCCTTCTGACCCATGAGACAAATGGTGATGAAATTTGCGGAATCCTTGGGAAAAAAGTTGGGGCTAACCTTGAATCATGTCTCTCCTTTCCCTCCCAGACTGTGTTTGGGATAAATATAAATGAGGAAATTTAGAGGGAAAGGAGGTTAGACATATCTGGACTTGAACTTGAATCGCTCCGGTCTCTGGCCTGTGAAATAATATCAAGGCTGGTGGACACAAGGAGAGGATAAACCTACACTGGGACTTGCCGTGGAGAGTTTTAGGGGAAAGTGGTACACTGAAACAAATCTGTACTGTATGTGTGACTGGGGCTCACTAGCAAAGTGTCGATATCAGCGCTGTTGTGAGACACAGAGTGAGCTTTGTGTGCATCACACTGGTATAGTATCATGTTACTGTCTTTCATTCTCTCGTTCTCTAACCCTCTTTCTTTATCTCTCCCTAACATATGCTACTTAAAGTCCTCGAAAAAGTCAGAATGACACTAAAGGATCGGCTGTCAGAGCCTCCAAAAGAGATCTGAGAGGCTAAGAGATCACCTTCCACCAGAAATACAACAGCACAACACCACTTCTTCTTCTTTCTTCTCTTTTCTCCTTCCTACTTTTCATTTCTTCTCCTTTTCCAGCTTCTTCTCTTTTCCTCTATTCTCTTTTCTCATCTTGTCTATCCTTTTCTTCTTTCTGCTTCCTCTTCTCTGTCCTCTTCTTTTCTTCTTTTCTCTTCTTCTTCTCTTAAGGCGATGGGGCGTGAGACAGACTGATCGACAAAGAACAAGACAGGAGAGAAAGAGACCTTCTCTGGGGGTTCGCCTAAAGACTGCTGGACACTCAATTTGGCTGTGACTCACACAGAGACTGAACACACACACACACACACACACTGCCTCTCTCTCAGCCTTAGACCTCTATAACTTCCTCCCTCCCTCCGTCCATCTCTTCATCCTCGCTCCTTTCATCCCTGCCCTCACCCTCCGGTCCAGCTCGCTGCAGAGAGCGGCCCTGACATCTTGTTTTCTTCACCCCGGACCAGCAGCTCAGATCAGGGGACTTTTGTAGAGCCTGAACTTAATGTCGGGGGTGATCTCGGTCTGTGTACGTGCAGGTTTTCTTTTTTTTTTTTTTATCTCGGGTGTTATTGCAATAATAACCTACCAGCAATCCAATCCTGGCCAACATAGATTCTCACAAACCAAGGGAGAAACAGCTTGACTGGACCAAGACTTGAAACCTCTGGGATGCTGAGAAATGAAACGCAGCGGTGTTTGAATATTTAATCGTCCAGTCTCAAGGCACCTCCTTTGGACTTCGCTCTTGAGTTACACAGCAGTGCATTTTCACCAGGGACGCAACTAACCAGGCCGAAACTGCTCATTCTGAACCAGAGGCGGGAGCGTGGAGGGAGAACGATGTAGGAGGCCCAAAGCCTTGTAGGTTGGTGGGCCAACCACTTGGCCGGGACCTTAAAATGTCATCGCGCACCACAGCTGTGATCCATTTTTAATGCATTCTGCTCATGTGTAATGTGTCATTTATGTTCTTTTATTCCTCCAGTGACCAGCAGGGAACTGCTAAGTGGCTGGGGGCGGAGGGGCGGAGGGACGGTGTGTGTGTGTGTGTTTGTGTGTGTGTGTGTGTGGATGTGGATGTGTCCTCATGTTGTATAATTTTTCAGTGGCCAGTCTGGTTGGCGTGGCAACATGAAGAAATAACATGTACGAGTGTTACTACAATGTGTATTATTTATTATTATCAGGACTTAAAAAGTTCCTTTGCTGTATTTTTAAATTTGTTATTTTTGATGAATCACTGGATAAAAACTGTGTTTTGCTGTCAAGTTATTGGACCACCATGTGTTGAACATATTACGGCAATAGAAATTGAACAAGGCATATGGTGATGGTATAAAATATTCATTTTATACTTATTTTACATAATGCAAAACTACAAAGGCCACTCCTGGAAACCGCACGTTGAAACAAGTGTACTCGCTTTAAAATTAATCTTTAATTTGGCTGTTCTGAAGCGCTCAGCCACACAATGCTTTTGTGGTCAGTATCTGCTGTAGGTTACAATAATGAACACAAACCAATACTCTGTAAATGTTGCAGGAGTAAAAATGTGAGAGCAGCCCTGTGTGGAGGATACACAGTATATGAAACGGTTGTGAATATTTAACCAGTTCAAAGTGAGCTTAATTGAATTCGACAGGGAACCTCAACAGCATGAGATGCACAGTAGGGTGATGTTTTCATTTTTCCAGATGCTTGAAACATGTTCAAATAATTATGTATTTCTTCCCGGGTACGGCTGTAATATACACTGTAAAAACAGGCTTTGGGTCAAATACTTTCAGCTTTCATCTGTTTGCTAATGACATTCATTCTCAGTTATTTCCTCATAAGTGTGACCTCTACATGTGAAAAAGGGTTTCAGTGAACATTGAATGAAATCAGTTAAATGTGAATTGAGCCACACTGAAACAATTTGTATCGGCAAACAACTCAGTTTTCACTAGGCTTGGGCGATATGCAGAACTTATCACGATATTTTCCGATCAAAATATTGCAATATTTGATATCACTACCACCTCAACAAAAGTCATTTCAAAATTATTTATTAGCGATCCCTCCCTGATAAAATGTTGCAACATAAAAGCTTAACTTGTATCATAGCACATTTTGTCCAAGCTGATAAATCAATTCAAAATATTGATAATTCCCCTCATATCAACTGGCTTGAATTTGTTAAAACCTTTATTTTTTACAGTTCTAATACAAGTAGTGCTTGTGATTTGTACTCATCAATTGACATGCTAAGCACATATGTTGTATGTGAAAAATTTGGTAATGTAGGTAATATTGCATATGGCTGAAAATATCGCGATATTCGATATTATCGGATATCGGCCCAAGCCTAGTTTTCACCTGAATGACTTGTGAATGCTTTATGGTGGTAATTCAAACTTTAAAATGGTCATTTGTGTCAAACCACACCCCACTGGCAAAGACAGTAGAACCAAACCGACCATAAAAGGTGTTTGCAGATGCTTTTGTGTCCCAGGTTTGTGTGTCTGAGTGTGTCTGACCAGACTCAGGTGAAGATCACATCTTCATTCCTCCTCAGATGTTCATGTACGATCCGTTCCTCCACGCTCATGATTCTCTAAGTGCTCTTCGACTGCACACGTCATCCGCCTGGCTCTTCTGCTTCTTGTGAGAGAATCCCAGTGGTGATCACGCCGTCATCTCTTTAAATGTTGTCTGGTCTTCTTCGGAAAATGCGGAGCCGAAATCTCACTCGCAAAGCTATTTTTTATTTTAAAGAACTCTCCTAAGCAAAATGAAACGTGGTGTACTTTCTCATCGTGTCAAAACAGCTTTTCTGATCTCTGTTGCAAGCCTTTATGTTGCAAGAAAGTGAAAAAAAATTTGAGTTCATTATTGTGGGGTGATCAATCTATGACCATGTTTTCCTGCAACAGCGTTGCCTCTTTGATCTGCTCGTCATTTATTTCCATTCTCTGTTTATGGACCTCTGTGCAAACTGAAAGGAATTGGACTTTTTTTTTTTTTCATTTTGGTGATAAAGTGGAGGGGTGTGGTGAGTTTGGGTGGGCTCTGAACAAATGGCTAGCGACAATCAGAGCTAGGGGCCCCAAAGCTTTGTAACGAGGGACGGCGAAGGTGAGAGAATAAAGTTTGAATGGTTTCAATTCGACTGTGAGTGAGTGCTTTTTGTCTCCGCCATTCCTCTGTTCAATGCAGATTTATGCAGACATGCGCAGAGTTAAATTATACGGGATATTACAGTAGGCAGACACACTCCATCAGCAGCGGCGCATAACACACACCGACAGTAGCTCAATTAAAATTCTGATACTAAATGGCTTCTATTTCCCAGGAGACCCAAACCAGACATTTCAGAATGCAATCAGTCGTTGGAAATTACCTCCATCCAGCAAGCCTCGCTTAAATGAATGAACAAATTGCTTCTCAGAGGGGGCAAAAACAAAATGCAAAACAGTGCGTTTGATATGACTATGATTAAAGCAATCATGATGCTGCGTCCCCGTCCCCCCACCAACCCCTCCGCCCGCCTGGCATCATGGTCTGCTGTTGCCATGGCGGCCCTCTGGACCGGCTGCCTCAGCACCTCTCTCTTTTTCTGTTTGCTTCCTCTTTTTGGACCCTCTCTTTTTGTTGACATCTTTCTCTCTCTCTCTCTGTCATGCTTCCACACCATCCCTCTAATAATAGTCATTTGAATAATCACCGTGGTAATCATCATAATTATAACAATAGCAACATAATTACCATAAAGTAAAATGCTCAGGAACAGAAATTGAACAGAATCTGAATACAGCGTCCCCACTCCATGTTCTCTGACTTTTTCACGACTTTGCACGACTGAACTTTTCGTACTTTGAGATGTCAAGGTTTCCAAAGATACCAAGTATGTCCTGCTGAACTACAGAGAAATGTGCATTAAAAGGCTTTCTATGACTTTTCAGAAATTCCATGACCTATTACTTACTTACTGACTATCAAGGCTGTCAAAGCATGTCTCTTTTCTCTCTTACTTTCTCTCTCACATGTTGGCAAAGAAAGCTGAGAGCAACAACAATCAATGTAAGGAAAAAGGATGCTGAAAGAAAAGAAAAGAAAAGACAGCAGCAGAAATTTCTTTCAGCCTAAATAAGTCAAGTTATAAAGGCACATTTCTCGCTCTACTGGACTCCCCTCTCTCTCTCTCTCTCTCTCTCTCTCTCTCTCTCTCTCTCTATCTCTCTCCATCTCTCTCTCTTTCTC
>OMLF01020226.1:0-11069 GCA_900302615.1 Holocentrus rufus
AAATATTGCTAGTAAAAAAATACTACTAGTAAATATTATAATAAATACCACACATTTATACCCTAGAACATATATGTCAAACTCAAGGTGTAATTATATTTGGCCCGTGAGATAATTTCAAATGTCTATTAGAGCTAGTCCGCAAGTATATAGTACATGCACCACTAATACTGCAAATCCCAGAATCCTTTGCTAGTGCGTGTTGTCATAACACGCGACTCGTGTTTTTTCACGCAGGAACATCCTCTGTGTGAACTCCTCATGCTACCAGTCACCTTAGGCAAATTTGATCCATCCCTTCCAAAAAATGGCCAAATGAAAGATGGAAAACAGGACCTTTCAAGACAGGTGGGAGGCAGAATATCTGTTCATGAATGTTTAAGCAACTTAAGTTTGTTTCCATATTAAAAAGTCTATCATTATATTTCTGGAGAGAAAACATGCTCAATTTTATTCAATATTTCAATAAATATCGAGTCTGGCCCACAGCTTTGTCTCAGTTTTTAAATTTGCCCCACTGTGTACTTGAGTTTGACACCCCAGGCCTAGAATTTAGCAAAGACACATACAAACCTAAAGTCTAAGAATCAGTCCTACTTAAGACATTATTCTATCAGTATTTAAGAAATAAAAATATTGAATGAGTAAAAATATGATTTCAATCAAAGACATATACCTAGAGGAGAATACTAACAATAAATAGTGCCATCCAAATCTTAAAATATTTTATTTCTATATGGTGACTAATGATTGCAACAACACTGACGCATCTCTGCCACACTGGGAGTTGTGGTTCCAAAATACAATATGGGCTGGAAAGTACATTTTGAAAGCCAGAAACCTCCTAGCCAAGTAATCACTGAGTCATTAGCATTGAACAACAATCCTGTCAAACCCCTGCAGATATTTTATGGTCATGGGAGGAAAAAAAGTCTTACTTATCGCACCTTTAATTTTTATACCACTGTGAGACAGGTAATGAAATAAAACCTGGAGGATACCATTAGGGTGCTCGGCTGCCGCTCCACGCTGGAGCTGCCCGCAGTCAAACAGCTGAACACTCAGATGGAGCTGACCTTGGTGATCAAAGCTGCTGACGAGCCACTCTGCTGGTTCTTCCATTTCCACAGCCTCCTCTTCAAAGCAACATGACAAGTGTAAACCAGCCTCTTTTGAACGTATCAATCTGGTTTCCAATGCTGTCAATAAGTTTAAAAATAAACCTGTGTTGGGCAAACGGATGGGTCAGGCTAAAAATAAAAAAAAAGGTGAGACTGATGGATTTCAGACAATGCTACTCCTTTTTGCTGTAACCTGGTGTCTTTCCTCCACTAGCAAACATCCTTCCTCATCAGAGTTGATTAACATGCAGTGAAGCTGTGGAAGAAGGTCACAGGAGCCAGGGTGGCTCGGCTCGGCTCGGCTCAGTTGACTCCAGCAGAGCGAATCACTGTCCTGCATGCTCGACATGTATAGCTACAGTTTCAGGATATTATTAGTTACAGTATCAGGAGATCACTGTGACATAATGGATGATGAATTATATAATGTGCCGATGGTGCTGTGTGTGTGTATGTACAATATGTATGTGTGTGTGTGTGTGTATGTTTGTGTGTGCTCTCCATCTGGAGAGACATTGTGTTCCTGAACAGTTCTTTCATGCCCAAACAGCTGCCTGACAACTGCTTACCCAAACAACCTCAAATTAGCATTCTAATCAGCTCATATGATTGTCTCAGTGCTCACTGAAGAATGGAAGAAGAAAAAAAACAAAGACCTAGGTCAGAGACGGAGAGATAGAGAGAATATTATGACAAAGGAAAAAAAAAAAAAAACACAGCTTGTACCTTGTCAAATATTTTGTCCACTGGGACCCCAAGCTAATGACGACTGCACAGGATTTTTCAGAGACGATTGTAAAAGCATGTATCTGTGTCTGAACTGCTGTGCGGTATTTACAATATTCATGGACCTCTGCAGAGTTGAACTGATTCCCTTCAAATGTATATATGATGAACTGAGTTGTGCCATTCAGACTGAATCCAAAGCTTAAAAGCCATCTGTGCCGCAGGCCTGATAATTGTGGCCTTTCCCAAAATGTAGTTAGGTAGTTACCCATGAAACATTCATGTTCATTTTAATGACCAGTGGTGCACGCCAGCTGACATGGACGCCGTCCCTGAAACTATAAATGTTAATGCCCATGACTTACAGTTGTGACACTGGAGAAATGATGCTGTGACATGAGGCTGTGCATTATTCACAGCCTCCAAGCATGAACTCCAACCAATGGATCAAAGGTCAGACATCAACTTGTTTAAAAAAACTGCTGACACTCACACTTCCCAGTTAATAGTTTGTGAATGTGATTTTCAAGAACATGAATCGTTTAATCTTGGTTATATCATTCTATACATGAAATTAGGCATACATTCAGTGGAAACTTTACCCAAATTATATATTTTTTAACCATTTATAGAATATGGTTGCATAGTCTTCATTCATAAGTCCAAGATATCCACACCATTAGCCTGTTCTTAAGAATAAACTCCCACTCCCACTCCAGTCTTTCAGTATCACTGTAGCCTGTTAGCTAAAATGTTTTAGCTAACAGGCTACACATTAGGCTTCACATTTCTGGGTCCATTTTGCTGCTGTTGGTGTCCTAATCCCACAGATTAACCAGTTAACTGTAAATAACATGACTTAGGTTTTGGATGTGAGTTGCTCAGACTCAAAGAGAAACGGCCTCTTTCCTCATCATTCGACACTAACGTTCACCAAGCCCCTTCTCGAGAGATTGTTGAAAGGCATTCTGGGAGAAGTAAGTAATCACTAAATGAAAAAGAAGTAGACAAGGCAGGTTGAGGCAAAATGGGTACAACCGAAACAGTAAATTACAGTAAGTTAGCTCATCAAAATGTAACTTTCAAAGATGTTTGTTTGTTTGTTGTTTTCTTCCAAGTAGATTTTTCGACTGGTCCAGAGATTCACCAATAAAATCCAGTCCAATCCAGACTGACTGGAATCACTGTTTGATCTGTTCATTGTAAGATGTAACATTGCATTTGTTCTATTTGCAGCACCGTTTTGTAGCGTCATTGATGCCAAATAATTTAGCCTTTTAGTGTGAATTCACTGCAATTTTACAACAGTTTGACCACATTACTCAGACAGTGCAGACTCTACTTTTATGATCATGTAGTTCCCACTGAGTGCAGGGTTTGCAAAATTAAATGCTTTTAATTATCTTTTTTGTGGAGCATGTAGGGATTCATTTAAGTGCATTCCAAATAAAAGGCATTATTATTAAACAGTCCCTCCAGGACTTTTTCCATAAACAGCTGCAAATCGAAAGTATGCATCAGAGAGGCCCATATGCACAAAGCTAAGAGATACATATATACTAAACAAGCCTAACCTTAGTTGAGACAATCTATAACAGTTTAGACAATTAAACAGCTAATTGACATAAAATTGCTCTGCAGATTTGATTTTCATTTAACCTTCATTATTAGTTTGTTAATATTTAGCCTGAACCTGTGATTTGCATATTAATTAGAAAATATGCTTGGATTTAAATAACAACAACAACAACAGCAACAATTATAATAAAATTAATTAACTATCCAATTTTATAATCATGGAACACATTCAAATGGACTTAGTTTGATATACTCTATGAACACATTTATTTATTTATTTTCTTTATCCAAAAAATAAAAAGGCTGACCACTTAAGTATTTAGTTTCTATGATATGCAGTATATGTGATATGCTCATTATCACAGGACATAGATTTTATGATTCAATTTTAAAACAAGGTAGCTATAATAGTCATATTTTTTTCATGGCCTACACCTTAACATCAATTTTTTCCAGTGAAACTTTTACTGAGAAAAAAAAAATCATGCTTTGCAGTCTTAAAGAAAACATCATAAAATCAACACAATCACAAAAAAAGAAAGAAAAAAGAAAAACAGCAATGCCTGCTGACCCAAATCATATGGCGGAGCACGCTGTCCAGCTGGCGTTGCTGTGATGTAAAGTTAGCTTAGAGGGGGGAATGTACAGTGTGTGAATGCATGCAGTTGTTCTATCTGGCAGAAGCTTCTCACAACAGCCCTCTAATGGGGCTCCGTTGGCTTAACCTCTCATCTTGTTGCCTCAGTACACTATACATTTGTATGCACATGCTTAGCCAATCAAGGTGAACCTTTTGAACCCTATGCGCTCAATCCCTAAGTAAGGGGCCAGAGCATCTTACACTTCATCCTTATTTCCTGAGTGTAAATAATGAAAATTGTAAATAATAGCTTCTAATAATTATGTACTACCACTTTCCTAATGAGGTCATAGTGATGTTTTTTCTTCGTGGCTCTTACAGGAGATTGTATCGTAAATTTGTTTGTCATAAGGTTGTTAAAAAATCAAGGGGTCTTGCTCTGATGCTAAGAGTGGAGCTCGCCTACAACATACTGCACGCTGACTGTTCTGTATTTCTTATTTATTTATTTATTTATTTTTCCTCCAGTCAGCCTCCCCTGAGCGACTGTGCTCTGTAATCTTACAGACAGACATGAGAGGCGGGTTAGCCCTGTAGAATGTGAATGTACAATGTGCACATGATTATTAAGCATTAAGACCTTCACTAAAAGAGGTAATTCCTATTGGAGTTCCTGTTTCTCTCAGGGCCAACGCTCCCCCAGTTAAGCTTGAGGGCTGACTACCTGGTGGGCCGGTACTTTGGTGTTTGGGTGGCTGCCGGAGCATAGACAGCGACGCCTTCTCCTCCTCAGACTTCATCCTCCGTGCCTGTCATCTGGTTGAAGGGGCCGCTGCTGTTGTAATTGTGTGGGTGGAGTAGAGGACCTTGATGCTCTCTCAGCTGCATCCTCCGTCAACTTTGGCTTAGACACTCAGGTTCATGTTTTAGCTGGGAACGGGCAAGGTGCCAGGTTGCTTCTTGAGCAACTTGACAACCTGGGAGTTATCTGTAGGTGTATCTGTCTACATGTATTTGCCGTCCCTAATTGTTGGGTTTATATTGGTGCGTAGGTACATTACATCATGACACATGCATTGTCTTCCCAAAACTGCATTCTCTGATCCTGGACATGAGCTTTGCGTAGGTGTATATATAATTTGCACAGTCATTTTTTAAATTTTTTTTTTCAGTTTGTGGGGAAATGTCCCAGTTTCAGCAGAAAGCATTATTTGAAATTGATCATGCATGCATCCATATGAAAAGCATTTAAATGATACTGTCATCGCATATAAACCTTCTGGGCCAGTGAAGCAGCAGGAAGTCCATGATTTTACTGAATATCCCCTCCCTCCAGCTCCTGATCCACTGGGTAGGTTTTTGTTTTTTTTCCCCTTAACTTTTAACATATGCTCCCTTAAGCGACTTCAAGCACTGTCTGCAGTCATCAGCTGTAAATGAAAAAGTACAATTTAAAATGATTAATATGTAACATTTGCACCATTTCTATGTTTTCTTTTAGTGAGCCTTGCCTTCAGCCTTAGACGCAAGACGAATGCCAGCTCACTCCACATGGTCGGTGATGAAATTGCCAAAGTTGTGATGGAGTGCTCACTCCCCGGGCCAACAGAAGACACATGCGGGGAGGTGGTGCAGGGGCTTGGGAGAGGTGGAACCCTCCTCCATCACTCCCTTGTGATGGAGGGGACTATTCAAACTCTGAACTGGGGAGAGGAATGAAGGCAAAGACAGTCCACGTGACACCCAAAGCTCCTCTACCTGGAGCCAGCTGCACTTAGTGGGGTCCCTAAAGACTTCCCTGATTAGGCCACGTCTTACACACAGCTTCTGTCACCAAAGGGAACTCTGCAGTTTTCATCTTTTACTACACAAATACTGTAATGAAATGATCAGGGAGATCTGCATCAATGCCAGATATATGGGTGTTGCATTAACACTGATATGCAGAGGAGAAAGTAGGCCGGTGCGATCCGGTGCTCTGTACCACTAAAAGATTCAGTGCTGGTACGCAGTACTGGGAAGAGGGGAAAGGAGCTGCCAGCCTATACCCAACATGAACACACATACTGTGATGTGTGTGTGCCCAGCAAGAAAACACATCTGCTAACGTTAGGTCAACACAATCAACAGTTAGGCTGTTTGAACTGCTTATCCCAGGTTCAGTGTGTTTGTGTCCAGCACAGACCTGCTGTGGGCTTTGGATCCATGCTGGAGAAACGGTTCAGTTTTCAGCTGATCTCCGGTCTGTGACTGTATTATCGAACGCTAGTTAACTTTCCCTGCAGCTGACTGTCTGATACAGAGTGCTGTGGGGGGGTTGGCAGGCAGGTCGCTTCTTTAAAAAAAGCTCTCAGGTAATCTGACGGATACAACAGGCTAAGTCATGATGCTTCATTATGTTCAGTTTATTCCAAAAAGGGCCAAGCAAGCGATGCGACTTTCATGGGTTGTTGTGTGACTGGAGTGACGGCGCCCACCTTTACGTCCTACACATCTGTCCCTGGATGGGTGAATTTGATTTATTGTTCCTTTCCTTGCCCAATTTTCGACTGCCTCACCATCTATGATGTTGATTGTAACAGGCAAGCATGATAGCCTAAATACTAGCAACAGCAGCATTCCAGGCATTTTCATTCTTTTTATTTTGTTGTCTTTTTAAATGAGATGAGTGGAGACATACAGTAAACCTTTTTGTACTTCTCCACAGGATGAAGTGGCTATCATCCATGCTTACAGTGTAAGAAACTGGGGATGTTGTTGACATCACCAGCATGTCTTATACAAGACGACACCTCCCCCCTCACATCCTCCCTAACACTTTGTTTGGTTTCAGTCAGTGGTTTCAATCAGGAGGCTCAAGTCTTGGCACAATACCTTGTGTACGTGTGTGTGTGTGTGTGTGTGTGTGTGTGTGTGTGTGTGTGTTTTCAATGGCACAAAGCTGACAACACAGACAACAAACTAGGTTACAGAGACACTTGATGAAAAAAGGCTGTTCATATTCATTCATCAGTTTAAGTCAGGAACATTTTTGCATGATATACAGTATGAAGATATCATATGATGTATTGATTTTCTGTTTATCCACTGTATATGTATACCCCAAACTCAAATTGGTGTATTTCCATGCACCACAGATGCAAGTGTGTCCAGGAAGTTGACATTTTGTTACCATAAATACAAGGCTTATATATAGTGGGGATCTTCTGGTTCTATATCATGTATAGATCCACCCATACCATCCACCCATGCTCCAGCAAAAATAGATCAGAAGTATAAAAAGCAGGAACAGACATGCACATTTCATATCTGCTCCAGCATGCACATGCCTCAGGTCAAAACTGTCAAAATTGCATCTGGTGGACATTGATCTCAGAGGGTGAAACCTTTGTGAGATCAACACATCCTCCAACCCAAACGACCACATAGGTCGATTATTGCTACCCTCTAACATGACTCACAGAATCTGACACACCAGAGTGTTTCCAAAAGCCTTAGCGCGCATGTACACAGTTGCCATTTGGTTTGGTTTATGCAGCAAAGGTTTAGGGTTAAGGTTACAAGGATCTTTGTTGTCATGGTCACGATAATAAACATGAATGAAAAGAACACCGGTCTCACTTCACTCAGGAATGAAACACCAGTGTCCCACGTTAAAGTCCTGTGTTTTGTCGACCCACCCCCCCACCAAGACCTCCTCCCTACATGGACTTTGTTGCTCTTTCCACTACGCTGCTTACTGCTGGTAGGGGTGTTAATTGAGGAAATACTCCTGTGGGTGGTATAATAGGGTAGGAACAAACAACCTTTGTAACTCTAGTTCTGTGATCACAGCTGGAGCCTTCTAATGTGTCACCCTGTCACACATGATTCACTTAAGAACTGGTGGGCGAGGTGTAAGGTGCTCCAGTGCCTTATGGGAACTGAGCCCATTGGGTCAAATAGAGTCATTCTGAATGGCTGAGCATGTGCGTGCATTTGTGTGTGTGTTTGTGTGTGTGTGTGTGTGGGTGGGTTTTTTTTTTTTTTTTTTTGCTTGTGATCACAGAACTAAAGTTACAACATGTAACTATTGATACAATGTGATATTGTCATTTGGTGTAAACTCACTCCTTGGCTGAAAAATCCCTGCTTCAGCATTTGATTTGGATTGGTTTCAAGCGGTGAATGGGATGAAAGACAGTGTATGTAACTTTGCTGTGTGCAGAGCGGGTCACTGTTTGAGCCAGGACAACACCAGACAATATGCTGAACATGAAAAACCTGCCAGAGGCCAGTGGCCGGAACTAGACTGGGCAAATGTGACATTTGAAGCCTCCGGACTAGTTATTTGCTACACTGGTTTTCCTATGGATTTACAGTATTTCTGCATGAAATAGCACATACGCCACATTTCCTATTCCATGTTGAAAAAATATGATATTGTGAACAGATATATAATGTATGTGTTTTGCACTCAATAGTTTTTCTGCGCATATGGTCCTTTTGTCTTGAAGCTTTGGAAAAGGGACACCTAGTAAGGCTCATATCCAAAATGGCACATTCTGTACATATTTTATCTACACCACAATTGTTTGCATTCTGTTTTATTTCTTGTTTTGTTTTGCTTATTTCATCTCCTATTTGTGTGCTTGTATTGTGGTTGCCTTTTTCCCTGCTAAATCCCCCAGTCACTTTTACTGTAGCAACATCTTAATTTACCCACAGGAATTCATAAAGTTTCATCTAATCTCACCTTACACTCTTTTGATCTCTTTCATTAACCAGCTGTTTTTGCCTAAAGCACTGCCAATGACCAGGAGTTTTTCTTGGTCGCCCCATTCTGTCTAAACCCTGGACAGTCATACATGAAAAGCCCAGGAGGGCAGTTATTTCTAAGATAATTATTGTGTAGCAGCTTCCCTGACATTTATGATCATGCAATGCTCAAAGTCACTTAGGTCATTGGTTTTGGCCATTAAATGTTTATTCTGACCTGCACTGTACAAAAAATAATTATCGCCATCATTTTGAAGCAATAGCTTGAACACAAACCTCTAGAAAACCTTTTTTTTTCTTTTTAATCTAAATTTTTGTTAAACAGTCAGTCCAGCGCACTTTTTCCTTACACTTTGTCCTAACTGTATCTGTGCGTCCAGGCAGCATGTCACATCAGCTGATGCTGTCTGCGCTGCAAACGTCAAGTCCTTGCATCAAGTCAAAATGTAAACGAACCCTGGGTTTAATTTATATGATTTTGGCAATGGCAAAATGGGTGACTGGTGACTGAACAGGTGGCACAACATGTCAAAAATACACACTATGCGTCCGTTGATGCTTTGGGGAAAGGCTTCACATGGAGTCTCTCACTATGCTCCCAACTACATTTATTATGAGAGCACACTTTTTTAGTTATTTATTTATTTTTACGCTCACATGCTACAGATGCTGTTATTGCTGTTGCTGCTCACTAGCTGCCTAGTTACCCTGTTCTTCTTTTATTTATTCTTAACAAAACAGAAATGTGAAACTTCTTGTGCATTAGAGAATCTTTCCCAGGAAAGAGCTGCCAGTCACTGTGTAATTACACCCGCCAAAGCTTTCCTAAAATGGCTGTAGGTTTAATCACAATTGTTTTATATCAATCAAAGACAGAGGAACACTGATATTTATTTAGATGAAAATGTCACAGATCGTTAGTTTGAGCAATTACGAAGACTTTCTCCTGCTTTTAACAGCTGTATAAAGAGAACAGCAGAAAAAGGATAGTCGGGCAGTGATAGCACCCGAAAGAAAGCTGTGAGACTTAGTCAAGGTGTAGTAGAGGTGACTCAGTCCATCTAGGTCACGTCTTGTCATGTGGGTGTTTTTGCTCCCTCTTGGGTGGTGGGCATATTCAGCAGGTCAAAGCGACAGTGGGATAATCCAGGCTGACAGGACAGCGGAGCATTGGAGAACCACCATGCCAGCCCATTACGCAACACAGGGCAGCTCAGCGCCAAAAGCTACTTCAAAGTGACAAGATTATACAATGTCAGGCAGTTTTCATTTCTCTCTCTGGTGTAAGTGTGCGCTCGTGTGCGTGTGTGTGGCATATATTTACTTAGGCAAAAAGAAAAAAAAATCTAATTAGAATCTGTTTTGACAGTATCGTCTTATGTACTTATACCAAATATGTTTGTATTTCATTCAGGAACACTGTCTAGAGGGTGAACCAAAGTGGTGATGATACTAGCTGATTTTAATCTCAACTTCAAACGCAGCACCATAATGCTTTCAAGATGGTCTATCAGAGACAGAACTTAAAGTTGTTCAAAGGAAGAAAGAAAAAAAAAAAACTTTTCTTATCAAAATGCTCTCTGCTGAAATTAACTGCAAAAACATGAGTCAAGTTTTTCACAAGCCCTGCTGCAATCGTGGTGTAATGAGAGAGGAATATTCCATGGATTTTGTGTATGCTCGGTCAGTTCATTTCGAGTCAGTTCATTTCTTTAATATTAAATGCAGCACTTTCATGTGTGACAGTGCTTTCAGATAACTTATTGTTTTCCAAATTGTAAAAATGTATAAGCTCTGAATGTGCTTCATGCTGTATCGGTGGGTACAGCCATTGCTGAGCCAGGATAATAAAAACTGAGCCTGTCTGTTAGTGCACAATATTTACTCACTTTGCAAACAGACTACAGAGATATGACCGACCTATTGCTTCAGTCGTGTAAGAAACTTTTAATTCCAGTATTGCTTCTTTTCCATTTATTTTATTTTTGCATATTTTAATTGAACATTTAAATGCACCATGTGTTGACTGAGTTTCATGGATCATGCCGTGCAATCAATTGATGGCTGTGCGTATCATATTTCCCAAAGATCAGAGGGTAAGTCCACAATTCAGTGGGGATTCAATGACATATGGATAACAAGTCATAAAACTACTGGGTATTGAAAGAAAGCTCTTGTAAATGTCAGAAGGTGAGATCCTGCTAGAACTGAGGAGACAGAACCAGTTCAGACTTCAAACCAGTTTGATTAATTAGCCCTTTTTTTTTTTTTTTTTTTTTTTTTTTTTTTTTTGGGGGGAAAAAAAA
>OMLF01020226.1:23852-42333 GCA_900302615.1 Holocentrus rufus
CCAGCCAATTAAAAAAAAAAAAAAAAAAAAAACTTCTGTAGGTGGCGCTCTTTACTTTGTCTGTTAAGACATGGTGGCTATCACCACTCATGCTAACCACCCACTTCTTCTTCTTCTGTTTATTCCAAACAAAGTAAAAAGGGAATAAAATCACCCATCTGACCCTTTTTTCCCAGGGAAGACCCATCATGCACCAGAGCAGCGAAACCTTTCATGAACTGGATACACTGAATCACTTTTGTTTTGTGCTCCATCAGCCTCTTAGAGAGTAGCAAAACAGACATTTATTATCTGAAACCGTCAAGGATTATTACTTTAATGAATGTCATTGAAATATTGAACGGAACTGAATTGAAAATCAGAGGTGAGCTCAGGCAAGGCACTGAGAATTACGGAAAAAAAAAAAAAATTGGCAAAGATAAGAAAACACATGCACGCACGCGCACACACACACACACACACACACACTTTCTACCTTGGTCCCCATACTCCTCTTCCCACTCATTTGTCTTTGCCTCCGTCTTTCTGTCTGTCTCTGTGAATTGTCGCACAGTTCTTTCTCACAAACAATTCACTGCATTTGTAATCTAGTCAATGTATGTGACAGCATTAATCCATTTAAATACAAATTAAGCCGACACACTGAGTTTCTATCTGGCCAGGACTCAGTCTAGTGGACAGCCAGTGTGGAGGAGAAGGTATGCCAGATAAACAGGACAAAGGACACTGCCTTTTTTATATGCGGCTCCTGAGAGAAAAAAGAACTCAGAGCTCTTTAAGACAAAGACATTTTTCAGTAATGTGCATCTTTTTTGCCATACATACTGTGGTCAAAAGAGATGCTGCTTTTGAAGAAGATATGGCAGTGGGAATGTAAATATATGCAATATGTTATTCTCTCGCACTGCGTAGGCTTCCTTGTCCAGTGTTTGCGCATTCAGCTAACATGAATTGATGAACTGAGTTTCAAATAAACAAGGCTTCTCAGATTTCTTGAGGTTTGACATTTACTTTCACTTCCATTTTCATACAATTCTATTTTAAATGTAAAATTGAAAGGAAACAAATGTGAGAGAAATTACGAATTTGATCTCTTGGGCCAATTACATTTCCCTAGTACAGCCAGGCATTGGAAACATGCTGGTTAGCTTGCATTAGGTTATAGCTAGTTTACCTACACATTAAACCTAGTAGGGAAGTAGGGATACATTAACTGAAGATAATACATTCGACACTTTATATACAAAACTCTGGTAAATATGCAAGCAAGAACATCTGTATAAGTGAACATTCATTGCCAATGTAGCTGTCGGCTTGAAACAAATTACACAACAAAATAATAATGATAGATATAGCTAACAATAGGTGTATAACGATAACTATAGCTAATGATAGGTATACGATAGCTAATTAAGTCGCTAATAATGGCTAGCAGTGTGACATTTAGCATTAACATGTACCAATTTTAGTTATATTTTAAATGTCACATAAATGTTATCATTTTAGGCATCAAGCTTGCAGGCATATCTTGTCCAAGGTTCATTAAATGGTAAGTTTGCTTGCAACTAAGTTCTACACTCTAGAGAAGCTAGCTTACCAGCTAAGTAGCTTAATGCGATGCAATTCTGAGACAGACCACAGGACAGACCTGCTAGCACTGTTAGATATGATCCATTATATGAGTGTATAGGAAAAGCTAACAATGCTAAAACAAATTTACTATAAAAGCTGAAAGCATCTTATGTTATTTTCAAGGAATAAGTGTCCCTTTAACGCTTCATATTTCATATTTATTTCAATATTTATGTCCATTATGTGTCTTTCTATCTGTGTGACCTCATTGCTTCAATTGCTGACAGTAGAAAATATATTCGGAGGTAAATAGACACTTAAGCTCTTGATGGAGTAGTGAATGCACAGTGCATTTAACATCATGTTTCATTCAGCTGGTTGTGTAACAGAACTGCTGCAGCATCCACCATGGAATATCTTGCACAGCGGCAGTGCGGCTGTATCCTTCCAGCTGTATTTCACAGTACGTTCTCAAATGTGTACATTTCAAAGTCTGCCTGTAACCACCTCAGTGACCGATGTTTTTAAATCAAGGGAGACTGATGCCATTGATTTTAATGGCACCACCAAGCCTCCCCAAGAGATGGTGATCAGTCACTTTGGAGAATGTTGAAAAATATATTTTGACTGAATAATACATTCCTGATGGCTCCAGCGCAGACCATTAGGGTAATTAGAAAGTCAGCTAGCATTAAATTGATATGGATGTATTGCCTGGGGACGTGGGAGGGCAGTGTGCGTGTGTGTGTGTGTGTGTGTGTGTTATCAAGAGAATGAGCGTGGGGGTGAAATTTCCAGTCAACCGGAGAAGCCATTAATCATGACAAAAAAACAAAATTGCCTTGTGCATGTAGCAAACTGACAGAAGTTGTTTAATGTGATGTAAAGTCAGAGACCACTCAGTATCTACCCACATATACCACAAAGCAAACTCATGCTCCAAATTAATTCATTAACATGTGATCAAGCATACACATCTATAATTACATTAGATTAGAAACATTAATGATCCATGTTTGGAAGTAGGGCCGTCGTGGCAGAAAATAGTAATAGATGTGAGATTGTGCATTAAGAAAACGATAGAGAACTATAAAAACTATTAAAAAATTATCAACAAATCAATGAGATACAGACCTGAAAACAACACGATTATGAGCAGCATCCCACGGCTGAAAAACCATTTGGAAGCATGCACAACAACACACATTAGTCACTGAATCATCATTGACGCTCATTCCAGTTCCCTTGCCTTTAAAATAGGGGGACTATTTCTTTAAGAAAGTAGTTCCTTCACTTTGAAGCAAGCAGGCTTCTATTACACTCAAATGCAACTACAGTATGTGTGTAAAATCCCAAACTATCCCTTTAAGCCACTCTTTCAGCTGTAATGGAAGTGATTTCTCAATTAACCCAATTAACATGGATTCAATTGTAATTGCACTGAAATATCTAAAACAAGAGACATAAGAAACACCTTTCTCCTTTCTGGATCACTGCGTGTGACTGCCTGATGACATATACAAGAAAGCAAGAAAGAGAGAAAAAGAAAAAGAAAGAAACACAGAAACAGAGAAAATACATTTTTTCATGTCCCATAGAATTGGGGAAAAAAGAGCAGGGATATTGGTATTTTAAGTGGGTTTGCTTACGTTGATTATAACCTTATTCCAATTAAGATGATCAGATAAAGGTATTTATATGGCCATTTAAGTGGTCAGAATATTGCCTTAATTGGGTTAAGATTAAGAGCTAAGAATCACTAGTGTGCATTTAAATGCACTCAGTGGCCACAAGTGATTTTAGGCCCAATTCTCATGCTTTCTTTCTTTCTTTTGTTCACTTTTTTAACTTTTGTTCTCATTTTTCTCTTTCCCTTCTCTTTCTCTCTATTGCTCTCTTGCTCACTCTTTCTTTTTCTGGTGCGTCTCCATCCTTCCTCCTCTCAGCTGGGTTCTGATGGCTCTCTTGGATGAAGGTGTGATTGAACTCTGCAGGTTCAGGGCTCCCACTGGGAAACTATTACCTTGATTTTTAATCTGTCACCACTGTCCCTGTCGCTGGGAGACTAGTTAAGCGACACAGGGGAACATAATTAGTTGTTGAGTATATTCAAATGATGATGATTGAAGACCCATCCTGAGGATAGAATTTTTTTTTGTTGAGGAGTCAAAGGATTGTTCATTGTCAGGGAGATGTTCCAGTACCAGACACCTGCTGTGGTGCTGAAAGAGAAGCTGTAGATCACTATTGGATGATTCAGTTTCAGTACAGTATAGTGGAAGGTATACAAACCAATGTCTCAAAGCAAATCATATTCCGTTTTTCAAATTCTTGTTTCCTCCACACATGTCCTCCACAGGCTGCTAATGCACAGAAATGCTTATTGTGAATGTCTATTTGCCTGCTTTAAAGCTTTGGCACTAATTTGTACTAGAAAAAAAATAATGGCAGATAACCACTGGCTGTAGTTTTACAGTTATGCTTCTTTCCTTCTTTCCTACTGACCTACTGTACACTGCAAGAACCTGATATTAAGGACACTTTTCATGAACTTCTTTGATGAGGTGAATTCAGGTAAAACAAAACTCTATCCCTTGCTGATTTCCTTTAATACAAAAGAGGAGATGTAAAGATAAAGGGAAGCAGACAAGATAAAGGAGGACTTTTAAGCTTTGAGGCAATTGAGATGTGAATAGTGTAAAAAGAGCGGTTAATCAGTATAAGAAAGATGTCCTTAATATTTTGAACATTCAGATATTTTTAACCAGTCCTGAACATTTCAACATAACGGGGGCTGTAAGTACTATAAAATTGAGAATACATTAAAGCTGGTTATACTATGATTAAAACTGTTTGATTGGGTTCTCCAAGAAGACACAGATTGTGGTTATTTTGGTTTTGACTGGTAAACCAAAGATGACACAAGCAGAAAATAGCGCCTGAGTTAAAGCGAGAAAACAGCATGAACAGCCAAGTTACTAAGTCCCTGAAGGTCTGGTTCATGTTGGAATTGGGAATAAACTGAAAATCCCTTTGTCTCTTGGTGCCTGGTGCAGTTATTACCAATAATGAACCAGTGCACCAAAGAATAGATATAACAGCCAGACAATGACATGAAAAAAATCACACTCAGAACACATTGAGGCCCTGTAAGTGAGGACATTCTAGATGAACCAACTCTCTGTTGTTGGCCTTGTAGTGCTGCATCATTTGATGATCAATAAAAACCTTAGCACAAATGGGAGAACACAATTTGATAATTTAGCTGTAGATGTAATTTAGTTGTAATTAGCAAATTGCTTTACCATTCAGTTCATTCAGAGATGATCAACAACAGTTTCATCTTTTTTTCTTCAAATTTTCATAACATATCTAATGTGTTTGGCCTGCAAATACTAGATATGTTGCATGATTCAGAGGCAGAATGAGAGGGAAATTGACTTCATATCACATAATGTGAAGGCAGACATACCTTGATTTACACATTCATCAACTCAAGGTCTTTTATCACACAAGGCTCTATATCCCATAGTTAACCGCAGGGGACGAATCTTTGAACAGATCAACAACAGATTTCAACAGATCATACGATAACAAACACCACTGTACAATGCTTCAGACTAAGGCCATAAAACAGGCCATTTTATAGATTTACAATTTTAGGCTTTCTACCAGTGGAAATGGTTTCAGTACTCTCTCCCAATGATCTCGATCCATGCACTACAGAGCTTGACGGACAACAATTTGTCAGAAACCACCACCAAAAAACTAACATATTTCCCCTGTCCATACCACCCATTCCCATCATTTACACCTGCACACATTTTGAAACACTCCCCACTCATCTCTACCCACACCCTCAGTCATATGCTGTGATACAGTCGCTCTCCCCAACCTCTCACTGCCCTGTCCCCCATCCGCATCCACCCCTTCTAAGGCCAGTGATTTTGCAGATACCAAATTGGCATCGACACTGCGATGAAGAGTCACGGCCTCATTCGGTGTCCCACTTCAGTAAATACTCCAGTTCGCTGCCATTTGTTTTTTAGAGGCAGAGAAAGTCCTCATGTTTGTTCTTGGCTGAGCTTCATATGTTTTCCTCTCAAGAGTGGGAGAAGATTCTCAAAATATGAAGTGATGCAGCTGCCAGAAAATATATTTCAGTTCTGATTTAACCTTAGTACTGAGGTGAGGAGACTATCTCTCCACTCCATTACCATTCCATATGTACATTGTTTGATCCCACCAGGGCTATGCAATATGGATGCTTCTTTAAGACACATCAGTTTACTTGGCCATGCAAAGGGTACTGCCTTATAAAACACCTGTCTCAGCGTGGTATCACCAATTAATTTGATTGGAATGTGTCTGCAAGCGCCCTTGAACAAGACATATAGTCTACTCACTCAGAGAACCGTGGTTACATCGTAGCGAAACATTCTTGATCATTTACACACTGTCTCTCCACTCCATTACATATTCCATATGTATGGGGAAATTCAGTAAGACACATTGCAGGCAGACAGCAGTGCCTCCAGGGACCATTAGGCACAATACACATAAGCAGACTACATACACATGGGCAGTTATTTCCACACTTCCACACTAAGATCAGAGACACTGCACGACTCTCTACTAAAGGCTTTTTCTCCACTATCAAGAATATCCATGAGGAACTGTTTACATTTGATCCCTGAGGTCTTCTAAGTATTGTGCCATTCCATCTAAAGCTGCAAATCAATGCCAAATCCTAACGCAGATAGTTTAGTATGCTTCAACAACAAAAAACGTGTCTACATGGAGTGAATGGCCTGCCTGGTCTTTCAAACCTTGATGAATTTCTAAAACAAACGTACTCCACCATGACATCATTAGAAAATAAAGCCTATTCATCTCCTTCAGGCTTTAAAAATCCCTGAGGTCTTCTCAGTATTGTGCCATTCGCAGACATTTTTTTTGCTTGTTTGGTTTGTTGATAATGTAGGGCTAAATAATCATAATCCAATCATTATTCATTAAAATTATGTCACTGGCAAATGAATTGCAGCTTAAACTAATGTAAATAGCCGTAGGGGTTAATTAATTTAATCATTGCATGAATGCAGACAACTTGGATAGCATTAGCAGTAATGTACCATCAATAATGCAACAAACATAGGTTACATGATAACGGGGAGGAAACTCCCATGTCATCTGAGTGAAGAGACAGGGAAGCAGACAGAGATAACAGGGGGAAAAATGGAAAGGTCTATAAGCCGAACCTTACGGACCATTTTAGGAGAGCGAGAGAGAGACAGAGAGAGAGAGATTGTGCAGCTAATCAAACACTGACGTCTTTCTCTCTGGTCTCAGACAGTGGGTTCAGCCAGTCATCACAGCTCATCCTTTGTCAGAGTAATAAGATGTTAGTGTACCAGGCCTGGTTGGGCATTGTGAAGTTTTCACTGATTTTCAGAAGTGCTTTGTGCAGTGCAGTGCTGTAGATAATGATGTTGGCAGCTGCATTCATACTTACGCCCTCTCTCCGGATTTGAAATATTGGTGTTATGAAACCCCAAATTACCATTGTATTAATCGCAAACAAGGCATTGGAAGGCAAAGCGCCTGCTGTCTCAAACCACGCAGACTGGATGGAAGTGTGTAGGCATACGCAAGCAATCATGCAAACAGATCCACTCGACCATGCATATGTGCACAATTTCTCTCTCTGGCTTTTTTACACATTATTTTATTGGATGGTTTAACAGCTCAGGTTTAAAGTGGCACTAGGCAACTTTATATGGCAAATGGCAACGAGAGGTAATTGTTTGAAAAATTTGAACTTCAGTACCAATAAATCCTGCAAGGTGATGTCAGTAAAGTGCACACAGTTCCAGCCTGTCTGTGATGCTCTACACCAAAGGAGGAAAAGCAAACTGGAGTGCTCCCTCACTCTTGTTTATGTGACACTTTTGGATAACAGCTACATGTGCGAAAGATTTGCTAAATGTAAAAAAACGTAAAAATTTGCTTCTGAGGAACATCTGGATGGAACCAGCTGGGCATAGATGCTACTTCTAAAGTTAGTAAAAATACAGTGCAGTGGATGACTACCATGTTGCGACATAGCCTGCACCTTCTTCCTGGTCCTCTACTCTATGATTGCTTCAAGAGACTCCTGGGAATAGGCCAGTGATGAAGCTTACCTTTTTCAGATCTTACTGTTCTCCGCTGCTGTGATGCTGCTCCTCAAACAGAATGCAATACAAAATCAAACATTAGCTGAAATCCCTGGCAAAGCAACAATATCTATATAAACAATATCTAAACCCGCTGATTGGATTATAACCAAATTTTGGGCGATGATGCTTGTCATTGCATTTTTTACCATTAAACTGATTGATTGCTGGCGGGTGCTGGAACATTTGTTGACTTGTTTTTGATTAGCACGAGGGTCACCTGCCTCATTTGTAGGGGAAGCCATGTTTATTTGTCTGTTACTTGCTGGAGGCAAAGAGGTTTACATGCCCAACACCAGAATTTCATTGGGGCAGACAGGGTGCAACTACAGCAGCCCCACAGATCTCCTTCTGTATTGTGTAGTGTTGAGCAGTGTGAACATATGGGACTCTGCTTTCACTTCGGAGAGGAACTGTTTCAGACCACTTCCACAGCAGAGGTTGACTGCCTGCCTGTATCTATCCAAAGCCTCCTGGGGTATTATTGGCTAAGACTTCTAGTCTACTGCATTTTGGGAGCTACCCTTGAGCTGCTGAAGCAGTTCAGCCCTCCTGCCCAAGAAGGGGAACTTGAGCGATTTAAAAAATTGGAAGCCTGTGGCTCTGCTCTCTGTGGCGCACAGAGTGGTTATCAAGTGCCTTGTCAAAACACTCAAGGGAATATATCACGTTTTTGCTTGAATGTCCTGTCAAATTTGCTCAAATTTGCTTGCTAACACTTTAGGATGCATAATACTGACTAATAGTAGGCTCTTTGCTTACACTTTAGCATACTCTTTGTTGGGTGATGGTAGGTGGTAGGTCATTAGGGTTGATCGAAGTAAAAAGACTTTTTAGGACTAAAACATTGCAAACCATTTTTATAGCATGACCTGCAGATTTATTTATATTATTTATTTTCTTTATTTATATATTTATTTATTTATTTATTTATTTTTATTAAGTTTCACTCAATCTAGATGATGAAGTCAGGTTTGTTTTGGTCATCTGCTGTCCAGTGACTTTTGACTGTTCAGTTTGTCATAGCCCACCACCTTAATTCACTTTCTATAGACATAGGGAAAGTAATCCAGGGTAGTTCAAAACACTACATTGGTATTGTAATTCCATGTTAATTTTAACAATCTTACATACAAAACTGACTTAGCCACACATAATTTACGATTACTATCATTTAGCTTTAGAGTTAGGACAAATCCTCATGTTCTCACTTTTGCGATAATTCTCATGGATGTTTAAGTGTTGGCATGGAGCCCACTATCACTCAACATAATGGATGCTGAAGTAATACTGTGGAACACCAAAGCCAATCATCTATCAGGTACACTATCATGATTTAGATGTCTGTAGAGCTATTTGGACACAATTAGTTTTCATATCGATGCTTAAAATCATTGTCTAGTCAGTCATTTTTGTGGTAATTTTGGATGGGGGAAGGAGGAGAGTCTTGTTTATTCATTCTTTAAAAGTGTGATGTTTTATAAAGACAAGTTGTAGCTGGAGCTTGTGGTCTGATGTCAACATCATGATTCTTGTTTACTGTTGGAAAACAAAGTCCAAAAAAAACAACTGGCCATTATTGATAGAAATACAACCTCAGGGATGTCATTTCAACAGAACTAGTTTTACTTTAAGTTATTTCTACTTTTTCATATCACAGGCCCCCAGGTTAGTTTTCAGTCACAGACACCCATTTGAAGTGATTTTCTCAAAGGGATCCTGAGAAAAAGCTATAGTTTGTGTTTTTTGTTTTGTTTTTGGATATCATATTCTAACATCACAAAAAGATGCAAAAAGGTAAGATTAAAACATAATGCTAAAACAATCACATTGAATTTTGTGTCATAACAGTTTGTAGTGAATAAAATTATAGACTTCTTTATTTTGCAGAGGAGTCCCTGGAAGCTCCTCAAGGACCCCTGGAGGTCCCCACACCCCACTTTGAAAACCACTGTGCTAGGAAATCTGGAGGAGGAAAAAGAGTTTAGAAGTTTTTCTGGCATGGTGTGCACAGTTCGAAAAAAAAAAAAAAAAAAAAAAAAATATCGACATAGCATTTTCAGAGAGGGCTAAACTTACAGAAATGCTGCAGCAGCAACTGCATTATCCGCTTCCACCTGTAAAATGAATGGGCTTGTGTTCTCACTTCATCACTTAACTAAGTTGACAAACGGTACAATCTACCAGAAAATTGTTGTATTCCTTTAAGTGTATTGACAAGGTACTTGGCATCCACTCGGTAGCCCACAAGAAGCAGAGTTACAGGCTCATGAGGGGGAGCATTGCAAAACTGAGAGCTGCCCGCTCTCCCTCTGGCTTTCTGACACTGCTTTATTTTCCACATAATTTCGCCCGAATCATGTAATATCCATAATGAAGGGGAGGAACAGAGGGAATATAGAACGCCACTTGAAAATAATCAGCGATGAATGAAAACAATCCTAATGCCCCTTCTTTCTCACAATGGGGTGCAGAAAAACAAAATACGCCTGAATTTCAAGCAGCGTCTTGGGGTGAACATCAGTGTTTGTGCTGTACTTGAACCTGCATCGTGGAAGCTCCCGATGAAGACGCTCGGTGGTGTTGGTATCTCCTTGCTTTTCTGCTTGTCGCTGATTTCCTCTGCTACTGATTTCCTCCTGATTGTGGGCCTCCGGAATGCTGCGTTTGGCTTGAGGTGCATGTGTGGATTTTGAATGAAAAGAGGAAATAAAAATAGGAATAGAGTGGAGTTAGAGGCAGAAGAGACGGAGGGGGAGATTCTTCTGATCAGCTGCTGACAGACAATATTGGCTTCAGCAATTCAATGGTCAGCTGAACACGCACCTCCTTGCACAAACTCCCAAGCAGCCACACATACACACACACTGAAACTCAGAGGGATTCAGTCAATCCCAAGGGAATCTCCTGATTAGGGCCTGTTGCCAATACGCTACAGTACTGGCTGAGGATTGGGGATAATGCAGCTGGGAAAGCAGACACACTGTACTAATGGCTTTGGTTAAGACGAGAGGCCTAGCGAGGAGAGGGACAAAATAATCCCTTCATATGGATCAATGGAGAAGAGGATGGGAGGATTTGGTTGGCCAAACAGATGTGCTAATTAGAATTATGTTGGTAACGAGCTAAATCATCTCACTGGAGCTCCTAATGGAACGCTGTGATCCCATACATCCACAGCCTGGGATTTGGAGTTTTGTTCCAAATTATGATAGCCACCCTTTGAAATAAAGGCACATCTTCAATTACAAAATGACTGACAGCACACAATTATATAGGACAGCATTACACCAGACACCAGAAAAATAGATTATTGAATGTTTGATAAAAAGCAGGCAAGTCAATGAGGCTTTTTTATCGTCTTACAAACACATTTTGATGTTTGATCTTATGCCAATCAATAAATGTGCTAACAAACATGTTAAAATGACACTTTTTTCTTTCCAATAATACATGTTTACCCTTCACCCAAACAAGAGAATCGTCATTTTATCATGTTGGATTTTTAACTGTAAATGTATTGACCTGTTTCTTCTTTGTAAACACTAGCAGGTGTGCACACAACCCCAGGGAAGGAAAGGTGTATGCTCAGTATTTCTGGTTATGAGAAGCTGAAACTGCATTTCACTTAGCTGTGTGATCTGTCACCGTTTTTCCAGTGGTAGTTTGCTGTAATTGCATTCAGGTATGTATGTTTCTGGGGCTTAATATCTTTATCTCGTGGGACACTGATGCTGCTGCTATAGTTGGATATTACTTTATTTTATCCACTTGTTTTATTCTTTTAGGATTCATTTGTTGGATATTACCTACCTGTTTTATACTTATGTATTTAAGTATAGTTTTTAAGAGTGAGTGGTTTCTACAATTTTTTTTGTCCTTCTCTGTTCTTGTTTAAGTGAGCTCACTAAGACAGATTCCAATCAGCTAAGTTGATATGGTTATTAAGTATTGAGCCTTGAATCTATCAGCATTGTAGCTTCGTTGCTACAATGCTTCGTTACATTGGTTATCTCTTATATTTTATCCTTGAGGCTGTGACTGTTTTGGCTTAGAGAGACAGAACAAAAGGTGTTTCGTTTTTCTCAAAGACAAAAGTTTTTGTCTGCATAACATATTTGGCACTCCTACAATTAACATTTGGTGAGCTTCATTTGGAGAGGATTACAGCGCTGAGCCTCCTCCTGTAACATCTGACAAGGTTGGAGAAAACTTTTGGAGGGATCTTGGATCTTTGATTGCTCCAGAAAATTTTGAACTCCCTTATGACTCCACTTATGGTCTGCCGTCTTCAGTGCAGACCACTGTTTTTCTTTGTTGAACTGTCGATACCTTTGGGGTCACTGCGTTGGAATTCATTATGCCATTGAGCTTAACAAGAGCCACCGCACCGCTAGCAGCAAAGGATCCACCATCATATTTTACTTTGAGTATCAGGTGTTTTCCTTGTACGAAGTCCTTTGTCACCAAACATCCTGCTGACGGTGTGCGCAGCTAAAAAGTCCAGTTTTGGTCTCATCTCACCCCACTCACAGTTCCTATTGTAGTTCAAATGACGCTTGGCAAACTTCAGACAATTCCATTAACTGGCTGCTCTGAGGAAGGGATTTTCTCACACAAGCCTTCTGAAGAGCGTGTTGACATGGTGGCGGTGTCGAACAGTTGATTTTGAAATTGGATAACCCCAAGACTCCACTAAACTCTGCAGTGATCCTTGTATTCCTCTTTGACATCCTCCTCACTGTTGTGTGAGGTCAAAATAAACACATAGCTCCTGTCATATTCTGTTTCATTTTTTATATCCATTAGCTGATTTGTGTAGGTCAATCTATCGCTCTCCTTTGACTTGAAATCTTGTTTGTTTTTCCCATGATGGATTTTACATGTGTGCAGCCTCATAGTTATGAACCCAATAACATCGGAAATGTTGCAACAGTATTTTCACATGGATGCCAATTATTCTGAAGTTGACAGTATAGGCCTATATTGTTCGTTTACAATCAATCTGATGGCCCATGGAGAGGCTACTTCACACCATTAAAATGTTATATCTAATAATCTAATTCCCAGTGGGAAATAAGAGTGGGAAATTTACCCGCTATAGATTATAGCATTATTTCAGCAAGGATTTAGAATGTGGCTACCTAAGGTTGTAATGCTCTCTCGTATCTCTTCTGCCAGCATAAGTGTCATTGACCCCTTTTTGCTAATTAGGAGCACATACGGCCTCTCCGGCTAGGACCCCATCCTCCCTCATAAAGAGAGTGAACTTTATAAATTAATTTGTATTCAGCGGCGTTACTCCACCAGGCTGTCTGCTGCAGGCCCCTGATCAATCGGCTCATTCCATGTTGCTGAGAGGATCAATGGGCTACATGGTTGTATTAATGGAAATCAAAAATTGATCAGGTATAATTGTAATGTACTCACAAGAATAAATGCTCGGCCCCATGGAAAAGCTGTTCGTGGGTGGTATTGACTTTGCTGATAGGTCCCTCCAGACTCAAGGGGGGGAAAAAGAGACAGGCAAGGAGGAAAAGTGAGGCTGAGGAGTAGCGGGATGAAAAATGCCGAGAGCGTAATGAGCGGGTGAATGGTAATAATGAAAGTGCTGGCTCTGAGGCAGGCCAGCTCACTTCTATCAGTGCCAATTTGCTTGCTGCTGTCTCATCTTTGTCTCATGCAGGGAGCTTGACCACAGCCCGGTCATTCTTAACCTCGCCCAAAACTCATATAAGCTAGTGCGTCTTTTGAGGGAACATAATTTGTTCGAAATCACCTCTAAAAGGAACTGATCAGACCTTGTCAACTCCTGTCCTGAAGCAGCGGCACTCTGAATCTGGAGGTCTACCTGCTTGACATTTTAAAGTCTAAAACTTTAAAATGCCATCCTCTCGAGCGGAGGCTGGGAAAGCATCGTAATGGTGCTCAAGTGGATCAGTCGGCAGTTGAAAAAGGTGATAAAACACTGGTTAAATGCATTAGAGCCAGTTTCATTAATTCACTATCATTTATTACTATTTCTACCCTCTCTGATTTGAATGACATGGTGGTGAAGAGTGGTTTTTTTCTGCCACAAAGAAAACAAACAGTGGGACGTTGTGTGTATCTGATTAGGCCACTCATGCAGAGACAATAAAAGTCACACTTTGACTTCAATTACAAAATCATGGAAATAATCTCTGATTTGACTGATGCATTAACATGGTCTTTGTATATGACTTCATGCTCTATTACATCTCTGAATATTATGTGTTGTGCTCCAGGAGACAAAAGAGGTCTGCATCGCGGTTCTCTTCAATACTGAAACCATCTCCTGTTCTCATCAAGGGGCTATTGTATTTGACAACAAATGTTGCAACAGGATAATGAAGATGTTATAATAATAAAGATGTTAAACAGGGATAAAAAGAGGAATTATGCACTGTTGGGGTCGGGTCCATAAGCTGGATACCATGGAAACATAATGTTATATGAAGACTAAAGGTGTTTTCACATATAGTCCTTTTTAAATGAACCGAGGTCAGTTCTCGAACACAGAGTGTGCACTCTTATGGGATCTAAGTCCACTTACTGTTCACAGTACGGTCTTTTAGTACTTAGACCCTTGTTGCTTTGCATTGTGGGTAGTTTTGAAATCAATATGACATAGGCTACATGACAAAACATTCATGCATAGCCTGTAGTGTATTTTGATTATTTGTGTGCTGAACTAAGAGGAAATAGGCCTAAAGCAAAAAATCGATAAGGACCTATAAATGAACTCTGATTTGATTTGTACAAAAACCTGCTAAGTCAAGGTTGGAGTCCACTTGAGAAGTGAAATGAACCAAGTGTGAAAACACCCTCAGAAACTGAGAGAATTCTGGGTGTACAAGTGCGGAAGTGTGTGCAATATTTTTTTTTTCTTTTCAAATGTGAAAAAAACAGCTTATTTGTGTAATGAATCAACAATAGAACATGTTCAAGTCTTCAGAATATATCACAGAAAGGTCATTTTGTGAGGCTGTGCATCACAAATGTCCTAGCAACTACAGCTGGCTCCATCATGGAGCTCCATTGAATGGGCTGCGCACATATGACGTCTGAACAGAAAACAACCAGGCAAAAGAAAAGAACTCTTGAGGTGAGTGCATGCGTCAGCTCAGGTCTGTTAGAAGTACAAGTGATTTGTCTGATAATATACATCAGGGGCTCCTAAACCTTTTCATGTCACGGACCCCCAAAATAGATGCCAAATAGACCATGGACCCCTATGTGACAGCATTCTGTCCTGAGGAATCTCTGAGAAGATTTTGAAGGTGTGGAGGTAACAAAAGTCAGTTTAAGCAAAACATGATCAACCTAGTATCATTATAAATTATAAATTCAAAATAGCCATCCATACACATTTCCATTTTATTTGAATTTGCAGAAATTCTCACTTTCCTGCTTTTTTTGGGGATCCCCTGCAATCCTCTCATGTTATTGTATCTTGTCTTTTGTCCTAATGTGTCCTCATTGTTGTAGCCCGAGAAGAATCACCTCATTTAACCTGAACAAACATTTGATTTTTGGCTTTGTTAACTCGCTACCCAGCCAAACGGCTGATTTAGCAAACCAGTCAATATTGTCAATAATGAGACTACTACCCATCACGAACTTTAGCTTCTACTAGATATTTTAATGAGTGTGCAAAACAGATGTGTTAGCCCTCTTTTCAAAGATAGGCTTATTTTGGATAAACTAAGGATCTCGGTTCAGACTTTTTATCTGAATTGATAGTTCGCTGTAGCCTCCTCTTGATCCCAAGAGTATAAATAAATTGGCTAAGCAAATGAAGCACAGCAATCACGCCAATATGATTCATTTTAATATAACAGCAAAAGCAAGGGAAATGCAGAGGGATGCAGTTGAGAGTATTATAAAGCTCTAGCCAGCCATGGTTTGTGCTGTTACCTTAACACCAGTGTCACTTTAAATCACTGTCATAGCTTTAATGGAAAGCTGTGGGATGGAAATGTGTAATCTCTCCCATTATATTTCCCTGGCTTGGGGGATACAGCCATGATTATCATTTTACTCATAGGGTGACCTCATTCAATTGAGGAATACGTACTCGAGGACAGTGAATCAATAATGGTCCAGAACCAATTATAAAACAGCTAATTGCAGATGCATTTTTAAGTCAATTGACTAAGTAGCCGTCAATAACAACAGCTCTTGCCAAGGAAATTATGCATGGAAGTGGAAGGGGGGAGTTAACACACGAGAATTGGCTCTTAAAGGCAAATGCCTCCATGTGATGCCGGGGAATAAATTCACTTCATTGCATCAAACTTACATCTGTGCATGTCCTCTGTCTGTCTTTCTTAATCCCCGCTCCCTTCCCCTGCCAAGAGCTTTTAAGACTGAGGGAGAGTAATTGGTAGCCGAATGGTTTTGGGAGTGCTTTCTGCAGTGTGACATGACAGAAATATCTCAAAGCAAATAGCTAATCGTCCAACCCCCTTTTGTTGGATATTCATTTGTAATCTTACTTAGGTAAATGAGTTTGCATAATGCTCTAATCAATCAATGACTCTCTTTTGATGAGATTAAACTCGGGCATATTCAAGATGAGTCAATATCAGCTATGAATATTATCAATACTAGAGAAAAAGCTTGTGATAGCAAAAATTAGGGTTTTTTTTCTTTAAGACTAATACTGAATATGATTTCAAATTTTATTTATTTATTTTTTTTTACTGAAGCTGCTGATAGCCTGTATTTTGTGCAGATAGTCAATATCTGTGAAACTGAAAATTACAATGCAATAAATACATCATTTTTATAATAAATCTCTTTATGAAATGTTTGACGAAACAAAATGAACAAAGAGAATACTGCAAATGCAAAAGACAAAGATGAGAGATGCTATCTGCTATCTGCTAATGTACTGCTGTTTTAAGTTGTACTTTAAAGTATTCATTATTAACAAGTATATTACTTGTTAACTTGTTAATACCAAAAAGCGTCTTGTGTATTTCAAATTTTAAATACTGTAAGTATATAAAAAAATAATGCACTTTGAGTATATTAACCATTAGTGCTTGTACCAGTACACTTAGTATACTTGAATAAAGTGTATTAAAATGTATTATTTTTTCACCTGGGTGTTCAAGCATGGAACACAATCTACTCCACAGTGGAGGTGTGGAGGACTGCTAATTTAAATGTAGCTTAAATGGTTGAACTGTAGATATGAATCCAACAGAAAACCCCATGAACCTGTCACTTTCCTCTAAGCGGAGTAGGTTTGTTGATAGCTAAACTACAGCTCTTCAAGATAATGGCCTCTTGTTATTGGAATGGATTGCTAAAACAAAACACTGTGTGAACTTCATTACCACTATTGATTCCCTCTTAAATATGAAAATGATGATCCGCCATAAAGTATTGTCATTCACTCCAAAGCCATTTTGGCTCCCGCTCATTGCTGCAGTAACTACTTTCATCAACATTACATTATCTGCTGTTGCTGTTGCTCTCTTGTCCGTGGATTTGGCAGTACACTGAAAGATAATATTTCCAGTGCATTTAGGAATTAGATGCATCCAAAACTAGTGCTGCCACCCTCGCAGTGAATTTGAAAAGCAGACATAAAGACAGTTCATATGATAACTCCTTCCTCCTACAGAGGCATATGGCATTATAGAGACATTTCTCTTCTCCCTGTTATTCCTCGCACATTACTGCTCTCTGATTTACAGCAAAGCATCGGGCAGAATTTGTGGCAGTAACCAACAGCCGAGCGAGGAGAAGGGTACACCGTGTAGTTTACAACCATCTCTCTGTCCCTCTCCTCTTGTTTTGATCAACGGCCGCTGCAAGGCAGGCTGGGACAGCAGACTCTCTGCCCTTCAGCATCCTCGACGCACAAGCTCTCAAATCAAATGGAGAGCTGCGTTTAGGAGCAGGTGTGAAGCATGGCCACAACTTTACAAGCCAATATTAACAGGCAGGAGAAACACTGATGATGAAAGAAGTGCTGAAATTAATTTTTTGCTTGAGCAACAGCAATGTTACCCACTGCAGATAGGTGCTCACTCATTTTGGAGGGAAAAACTGCACAGAATAAGTAAGCTGCATCTCCACTGGATGACTGGTTCCCATTTTTGTGACTATGACACTGTCGGATCCTGTCAGACGCTTTATGTTGTTATCGCTCATTCACATCTAGTATGAGTTAAGTGTCTGGGTGAAGAAGGGTGGGGCTGCAGGGCTGACAGGGAGAGACCAAAGAGCAACAGAAGGAGGTGTGACGCTCAGGTATACAAGTTATTTGGCCTTTATGATATGGCTTCTACAACGGCCTCCTTATCTGGAATATTGGATGAGCCTTGCTTAAAAAGTCATTATTATAGTCTATGTTTATAAAAAGAAAAAGTTTTTCGTGGTCCACAGGGGTTTCTTCTGGTACTCTGGATGGCCGGTCCAACTCGCTACAGCTCCCCCCTTCTCATTTTTCTTCCCATTTCTAAAAGTAGTGCACTCACCTTTTAGGAGATTTATTGAGACAGTGGGAAAGCAGAGAGGAAGCCACAGTAAAGTACATGTTGCTCCGAAAGTATACAACTCAACCTCTCAGCTGCCCCTGGTCATGTATTTCTCCACTTTATCTGATTTATCAAAAACTGTTATTTGATTCCTATCCTGTTCTTTCTACCTCA
>OMLF01020227.1:0-14238 GCA_900302615.1 Holocentrus rufus
GAGAACTTGTGGCAAGACTTGAAGACCAGAGTGATGGCTAGGAAACCGACCAACCTGACCCAGCTTGAGGCCTTTGCCAAGGAAGAGTGGGCCAACATTCCACCGGAGACATGCAGGAAGCTTGTGGACACATACAAGAATCGTCTAGAAGCAGTCATAAAAAACAAAGGCTATGCTATTGACTATTAAAGAAAGTCATTGGACTAGGGAATGAATAATTTTGAACATAGCATTTTTTGGTAATCCATCAATAAAATACCAATGAACTTAAGAGTTTCTTGAATTGTGTATTGTTGTCATTCTTTCACTTGTTGGTCACATATAACTCATAAACAAACTTGACAAAAATGCATTAGTTTTATCACAAAAATAAAAAATCACAAAAATTAACAAGGGTATGAATAATTTTGAGGACAAGTGTACATTGTCCTGCTTATTATTTGGTGACTTACCAAAATATTCATCATTTGACATAATTGACATTTGACATTTGTCAATGCAATATGTTAACAAGAATTAATAATGATATATCAGGTTATAAGAATTTACAAGCTTGCACTGAAATATAGTTCATATAGTAATAATAATATAGTAACAAAATATGCAGCTAAATGTGCAGCTAGCATCATTGGCTACAGTCAGAGATGTTTCGACTCCTCTACAGTGTGGCAGATCTGTAACCATAGAAACATCTGTAGCTAGCATCCATGGCTACTCTGTGTCTGAACAATGTAAACAAATCCGATAAGATTGTAATTCAGTCTGTAGCCAGCAGTCACAGTTTTATGCTTTCTAAATAAATTCATATTAATGCTGGTGAAATCCTGGTGAAGTGCTTTTCTGTAGTGACCAAGGGGTCTTTTTGTCAGATATCACTATTAATTTATTAATTTGATTAAAATCGACCAGTTGTTTTGTCTGTTGAGTGATATTATATATGAAACAGCTGTAATAAACAGTGCTATAGGGAACCAAAGTGGGTGTCACCCTTTTGTATGCTGTGTATGCTGTGTTCAACACTGAAAAGTTAGTAAATTATGCATTTTTGTTAAAGGTGCACGATGCAGAATTGTTAAGGAGCAGAACCATTTAGACTCAACAGACAAATTACATTGAATATAAGCACGAAATTTGAGTTTACATGGTTCACCTCATCGGTCTAACTCACTGATAAATGACATGCTTATTCCACATTTTTACCGGACTACCGGAGCAGGGCCAGATGAGAATCCTGAATGTCCCTAATTGAGTCCATCTGCCTGTGAGTGACACTCAAATGCACATGTGTGAAAATCTAGATAGAGCTGTTTTTGGCTAGCTAACTGGACACACAAGAGGTACATGGCAATTTCATCTAGTTTCATGTTTGGTTTGTTTGCTTGTATGTATGGATGTGTAGATATGTATTCAGTTATGGACAGAATTTACAGATTATTCTTCATTATTCATTCATTATTGTTGTTTATTTGTACTTAGGCTAGCTAGTTAATGTTAGTTAACTGGAGGGGGTTGAAGGCAGATCCAAGCCAAACAAACAGTCTAAAAACTGCGTTACTACAGTCCAAAATGAAAAGCTCCTGCAGAGAGGCTGTTTAGTGGGCTAAAGTGATCAGACTGACAGACGGTAGGCAAAGTCACCTCTGCCCTATGCTCAGTCGAGTTGAGTCTAAATGAACTTCACTTCAACTGACCTTCATTTTTGCATAGTGCACCTTTAATATGGCAGTGGTATTAACATTAAACTGTGGACATATTAAACCGTGGTGGCCCACCACAGGTTCACTTTGCCCTGCCACAATTTCATCCCCACACTTTATTTTTTTACTTTTCTTGCAATGCCCATTCTATTTCACATGAAGATTTAGGAGTATACACTGAATGATGGAAATTCTTACAAACTACAAAATTACACCAGACTTTAGCTCTCTATTCTGGCAGACCAAAGAATACTTTCAATGACCAATGAGAAATGGTCATCTTAATTAACATCAGTATAACCACGGTGCAGTAGTAAACCAAGCCTCCAACAAAACAATGGTAAGTTTATGCAAGGGCTTGTGAGTTTATTTCTCTACCAAGCATATAGGCTATCCAATCAGGCTCTTGTGTATTCATAAAAACATCTGTCGAATAACATGGTGAGAGCTCCAGCTGAATTTCTGCCTTCCACTGCAGCCTGCAGATGAAAGTCATTTTCCTATCCTGTGTGCAGTATAACTGTACTGTACCTGTATGCTGATCTGAACTGGTTGCCTCTCCCCACTCTTGGTGTGGGCCACCCCCTCTGTGTCATACAGGCCATTATACACCACTGACTGGGGGTCTTTGGACTGCTGCTCCAGGGGGAAGGTCACCCCACCCACACTCATAGACCTGGGGACAGGAGGACAACACACTCTCTTCAGTGGAGAGCACAATGTGTTTAAGCGCTCTTGACATTTAGATACCATTGAAAAAAAATAAGTGTATAACAAATTAGATACTGTGAGTGTGCGTGCGCGCGCTTACGTGCGTGCGTGAGAGAGAAGATAGAGAGAAAGAGAGAGAGAGAGAGAGAGAGAGAGAGAGAGAGAAACAAAAAAACCCATCATATACGGCAAGAAAGAAAATGGGTGCATCATTTTCGGCACATGTAATTTAGGAAAACATCAAAATTACCTTGCCCTGTGACATTGATAGCCATTCACGTTTTGTCAAATGTATTGTATATGTATCCATTAATTCTGGATGTATGCACACTAGATAGGGCACTAAGGTGCTAAAATCAATGGTCAGTCTGGATGAACACATTTTTACCTTGATGCTCGGTGATGACATACATTTTTGTATGCTTTTGCTTGGCCAGACGCGAGTTTATTCGACAAATCAATCAATAAAATAGGTCTCCAGCTGTGTTTCATGAGCATGTCTTGAATTTAATCTGCCATCACCCACATGCCTTAGTGCGTGCGTGACCCACATTTAGCACAAGATTGCTCATTTAGGACAGAGCCTGAACTCAAAGCCTGAATTTTACACGCTAGATTATCCCTATTTGAGCAGGGAATTACAACAGAAGTTATTATATAATCGCGAATTGTAAGCAAATCAAAAGCGGTCGGTAACACAAAGCCAGGGCTCTGTCACAAACGTTAGCGTCCTAATCTGTGCTGGATTTGACATGCAGCCAATAGGGGTTTATGCTGCCTTCAAGTGCTCCTCGCCAGCTCCTATTTCTGAATTCTGAACTCCCAAATTAAATGACTTGTTGAGCATTCACACGCTTTTAGTCAGAAATAATAACACTGAACTCTGAAAAAAAAAAAACACTGAAAAAAAGTAGATTTCGAAGATCTGTTTGAGTGATTTTATGATGATGAAAAAATGTGCAGCAGGCATGCAATTGATGTTTTACTTAATTTAAAAAATATGTGTTGACTATAAAGTGACAATAGAAACATACAACAGTAGGCCTAATTCTGTGTAAATACAACAAATGAGAAAACAGTGCATCGCTTTTGCCTCCAAACGTCACATATCTGTCCTGGGGATCATACAAAAATTCACACTTTCCCGTCTTTTACCCCTTAATTGGATCGCGCGTGCGAGGTCAGTTAATTGCGCTATTTCTGACAGCACGTGAAGGGAGCCTTGAAATCTGGACTTGCCTTCTGTTGCGCTTCTCCTTATGAAACCGTTTAAGGTCGCCGCCTCCCCGCATGCGAGGAATGAGCCTTTATTTGTTTTTGTGATTCACTATTTGTTTCTCTGTGTGACTGTTTGGTTGTCTAATTCAATGTAACGCCATGAAATTGGATCGTCGTCAACGCAATCTAATGTGAAAATGTGAAAATAAACTATAGAATGTGGAAGCGCTGCATAAACCAGGGAACAGTAGCCTTGATTTTGTAAAGCAAATATCTTTCATCAAAAAAATCCTATAATAATCTCACAATAATTCAATGCAGACCCGTTTGTCTATATGTAAATAATGTAGTGACATAGGAAATCAAACAATACAATGACCCAGTAAAATAGGTTCACTAAACGTATTATTGACCACCACAGACGAATCATAAGCCCCCGTGCACAAGGATGTTATAAGGATGTAACAGTAATTTTCCGTTAGAGAAGCCATGACCAGGCAACATAATTTCCATGCTTTGTCTACACAAAATCCCCATAATATTCCAACACTGCTAAACACATTGAACTCCACATTCCAATATTGGGACTTATACTGTGTGTTGTGTTACTCAATGGCGAATTTACAGGCACCCTCATGCTCTTTAGATCTCCTAAGGCATCACCAGAATATCCCCTTAATATTCAAAATGACACTTGCAGGAATGCTCTTGCAATGATGGCTGTAGTGTCCAAATTCTTATAGGATTACTCTCTTTTCCTAAGGGTTGTTAGGAGGTCAAGATAATCCACGCCTGGAATGAAGATCAGAGGGGTACCTACGTGGCTTCGACCGCTCCAGGCTTGACGGCCACCTCGATTTTGTACTTGGAGCCCGTCAGCAGTTTGATGGTCCGGGTTTGGCCGAATCGAGCCCCGTCGGACTTGAAGTACACCGCGCTGTTATTAGGAAGCATCTTCATCGAAATCCCGATTTTGACGACCTGAGGGACGTCGGCCATTGTTCCCGGTCCGATGTTTGAACCCCCCAGACCACCGGAATCAGCAGAATGTGTGTATCCAAGGTGTGTGTCACTTCAGTCAGTCCGAGAAACGCTCTGTGGAGAAACCCATAGCAGATCGCACAGCCTGGACTGGGAATGTCGCCGCGCTGCTCTCTGTAATCCCGTTCAACCTACAACACGGCCTAATCCCACCCAGTGCTCTCTCTCTCTCTCTCTCTCTCTCTCTCTCTCTCTCTCTCACACACACACACACACACACACACACACTCACACTCACCTCCCTCCCTCCCTTCCTCTTATTCTGTCTCTCTCTGTCTCTGTCTCTTCCTCCGTCTTTCTTTATCCTCTCTCCTCCCTGATTTCAGTCCTCTATGAGTGAGAGACGTAAACACGACCATGTATCACACTGTGTCACACGATGAAGTGCGCGTGTCGCTGTCCGTAGTTCTGAAGCGCTGCCAATTAGAACTAGATTACCAGTGAACCAATTAGGACTGGATTACAGGAACCCTTAATTGATCTTTAATTAGGCCACTGCCGCAGGAAAAAAGGATACAACAGGCTTGAATCTGAATAATAACAGGGAGTAAATGCAAGGTGTAAATACAGCCTACAAGTCATATTAGCAGTGATGAAGAACGTGGAAAATATGTGAAATTTATAGCATATGAAAATATATGAAAATCCATTTATTAGGCAGAGCTGTGCGCAAAACGTGCATCATGCAAGTGTTCAAACTGTTAACCATGTTGCAAGACAAAAGCTGACAGTATCTGATTTCAAATATCTCAGTGCTACAAATTTTTCTAACCTCACATTAAAAAAAAAAAAAAAAAAGCCAACTTGCCAAACTTCCATCACATCATTTACTGTTAAATAGCATAGGTATTCATCGGTTGTGGTTCCAACCATCTGACTTCATCTAAATTCTCCTAAAACGACTCGCTTTAAAAAAAACAAAAAGAAAGAAAGAAAAAAGAAAAAAAAGTGGAAGACCAGTGACTGTAACCTAATTTTTTGTTTTGTTTTTCACTTTTACAGAGCTAGAGCTGACTACTGTAGACCTCAAGTCTTTATGCTAAGCTAACACGAAATGCTAACCATCGGACCAGAACCAGTGGACGTACAGAGATGAAAATGGCATCGAACATCTTGTCTCAGTTGGTAAGTCGGCAAAAGGGGATATTGTCCAAAGCGTTGAAATATTCCTTTAATGTTACCTCCCATGTAAAGATAAACACCCAGATGTGCCTTTAGGAAGAAACGCTTTGAAAACCATAGAAAGACTCTGGAGAAAGGCGATTGCGATACGATTGGTTACAGACCAGTGAATTTACTGGCCTGCGTCAATCCAAGAAGATGCATTTTGACCGGCATGAAGCAAAAACAATGCTGTATGTCAAGTGGAGCACATAGAATACATCAGTGTAGCAGCGGATTATCACAAATCACCTTAAGAACACAAAGAACACGATTTAAAGTGGAAGGGGCTTTTATTTTTTTATTTTTTTAGTTTTGTAACAGGGACTGCAGATGAAAAGCAGCCAATATGGCTAAACTGGCCCATTTACAGAAATATTTATTAATGTGCATTGTCCTTTTAAGTCCAACTGTATAAATAAAATTAAATAAAAGATGTTAAACATAGAAATAAATACCAAATAAGTAAATTGCAGTAAACTCATTAAAAAGCCCAGAGTCAAAGGGGTGGATATCTTTTCAGAGCTACACATTTTTCACTACTTTTCATTTTCTTGCCGTTAGAGCTAACAATCCCTGCAAATCAAAACCAAATATCCCTTACATATAAATGATTAGGTGTCTTCAAGCTGAATATCAGGTTTATGAACTTGAAAATGTGACTTGCCTACAAAATATCAGGAGGGCCAAAGATCAGTGTCCTCTGGAAAATATTTAGTTCTCTTAATTCTGAAAAGAAAGTTCATGATGTTTCAAACACTATGAGCATATATGTTCCTGACCAACGAACTAATACTCTACAGGCTGTTTAAGGGGATTGAACTTCATACTACATGAACATACAGATTTGGTCCTGTTTTTTGTCCTGTCCTGTACATGTTCTCATATCTTGTTCTCATATCTTGGTTTCGTTATCCTTACTTTTATTTGTTTTTGTGTCTTGTGTCTGGTGTAAATCATTTTCTTAAAAAAAAAATCTAGAAATGAAAAATAATAAATAAATACATAAATAAATGCCTTGGAGAAAGGCCTTTATGGCATCACGTTGCCCTGCAATATTTAACCACTAGATGTCAGACATTCACCACAACAAGGAATCACATCTCTCAACTTCTTTACTTATTAGATGTTGGCTTACGTGGTTAGTGCATTGGTCGGTTCGTTACTCAAAAGCAATGCATCTCTCCGTAAAGTAATCTGATTACTTTGCTTGTTAGTCGCATTTCTGTTGTATTTCTTTTCCTTCTTAGACCGAACAATTAAACACTTAAGGATTCTTCAGTATTTTTTTTTTATTGATCAGGAAACCTAACCACATTCCATTGGATTTGTGATCTCTGTCAGAATAAAATCAAAACAGTGGAAACTTCTCCCCTAAAAGTCAGTTGTCTCATCTTAAGTACATTCAGCTGAGATGAGGACGATTGCAAATGGAGAAAGAAAAAAAACGATTTTCGGAAACGGGATAATTATAGTTGTCCTAATCCAATCTTCAAACGATCTGTTCTATTATAGCAACTACAACGTCATCTCTGAAGCTGAAATTGGTTACACTGCTCCTTAATGGGATGCTGTTAGTGTATCATCAGCACTGAGGTAATATTAGAAACAGCGCATCAATGTTGTCATCTCAACCGATTCCAGAGAGCTGACCGATTTTGTCTCTCTCCACAAATTAATCCACACCATTTAAACGTTATCCCTTTTATGCCAATTAATTATTTTGCCATGGAAATCACAGTGATCAGTGTCTGAATGGGGATGGTGTATTTACAGGCTAGTAGGCCTATAAACAGACTGCGAATGGTTTTACAGAGAAAAACAGATCAATAAAACGAGTATATTTTTCCCTACATCTCTTTCACCGTGTGTTTGCATCTGTAGACATCACGTGGTTACCGAATGGTAGAAATTGGGTCGCCTAAGCGAAACTAACTCGATTTCCATTTAACAACATAATTACAAAGGAAACGAAGTGAGGCTGGCGGTCTGTTTCGGTAACGGGTTGAGACCGGGGCACGTGAGGGCCACCCAAGGGCGTCTATGCTGCTCCTGGTTTGCCCCTGAAGTCAATTAACTGTTTACTCTCACTCGACTTGGGATGTGACCTCAGCTCGGACTGATGTGGGCTGTTTTTAAAAACTGTGTGAAATACTAGCAATGTAAAGCTGCATTAGTATTGAAATTGAGAAACGCGCGACAACATGGACAGCGCTAAGACGGGGAATTTTTCAGCTCTGTATTTCCACACCCAGAGTTTATTTCACTTAAATGCACACGCTAACGAGACTTTCCTTGTTCAAGGAAGTATTTTTTCCTGGAATAAATGAAAACCGGAATTCATTTGCCTGCATTTCGGGCTCTCCTTGCCCGCGTAAAACCGACTTGACCGGTGCATCTGCCCCGTTTGCAGCTGAATTATTTTATTGAAGGTGATAAATAGACACCAAACATGAAGATGTCCACATCAAGATTGTGTTTCCCGTACAGGAAAATTCAGTACAGTAGTATGTGTCGTACCGGTGGTGATTAGTCCTTCCCTGTCCGGTGCGTAAAAAGGAACCATATCCACACTTGTGGAGCCTCACCGGCCAAGCTTCACCGCCGCACACTTTGACAGAGAGAGGGAAGACGGGGAGTGAGAGTGTGTTGGTGGGGGGAGAGAGGGAGGGTGGGAGTGCCCTCCCCTCGCCAAATGTCTCGATGGATCCACTCCTTCATAACCCAACTCTTCCCCAGCCAGACGCAGATGGCCAAAGTGTCCAAACCGGACTCTGAATCTTGTCAAACGTTGCAGCCACGGGATAATAAGATGAGAGCTGACTAGACAGAGTATTTCCCCCTTTTGGTTTGTTTTATTGGTCTGTCAGGGCAAGCCAGGGCAGCCAAACACACTTTGGCGCAAGAGCACATGTGAGTGTACGCCGGTCTGCCAGCGCACTCCCCGCCGGCGCTGGTGATGCCATGCCCCGCAGTCACACCGGAGACGAGAGCGGCGGCACCGGGCTCTGGCTGAAGCCCTCGCCGGGGCGCCGGGCGCAGGACTACGGACTGAGAGATGTGGAGTCGGGGCGCAAGACGATGAACAACGCGGTACGAGTCGGAGACGGGCTGCTGTCTCCCGCGGCGGCAGGTGCGGTGGGAGCGGAGAGGAGGAAGCAGGGCGCCCGGCTCAGCCTGCTGGGGAAGCCGCTGACCTACAGCGCGCAGAGCGGCCGCAGGAACGCGCGGTACCGGCGGCTCCAGAATTACCTTTATAACGTGTTGGAGAGACCCAGGGAGTGGGCGTTCGTCTACCACGCTTTTGTGTGAGTACTTCCACTGCAGGGATGGAGCGGAGGGTCAACCCGCCTAATCTCAGCAGCTTTTTCATTTGCAGATCAGCTCTCATCTTTACAGCCTGAACTAATCAAATCAATGCACAGCAAAACACTTAACTGATAATCACTTGCGTTATTTCATTAGGCACGGGACCTCTGAAGAGGAGAAGCATATATTTGTGCTTTTCTGAAACTATAACACATTTGAGGTGGTATTGCTGAATTGCCTCGTGATTAAGGACCAACTGTTGTTATGTACACAGCAATATTTTTCACACCTTTTTAGGATGAGCTCATAACATTTTAGGATGAACTCGTAACAGCCTAGTAGATCACACTAAGTAAGAGCATTGTGATACAGATTACATATGTCTTTGAAGGAAGAAAAGTTAATGATTCAATGAAAACATTCATTTACTACTTGCTCTCTCTTGCTCTCTCTATCTTTCGCTCACACAAAGACACACTTCAACTCATGTTCATATGGACAAAGTCATGTGTGCTTAGACAGAGGCACACACACTGCATACAGTGTGATGCCTCTTTTCCCCCTTATGCTTTTTGTTACGTTGGTGGGTTGTACTGCATTGGTTGTCACTTCATTGCTGTATATCAGTGGAAGATGCTTGTAAAGTGTGATCACCTGTTGCTGCCAGGGACAGAGTGCAGAACACACCTAAGGCGCAGAACCTGAGTAGGTTAGAAATGAATGATTTGAAACAAGTATAAGTCTCCCTGTGTGTGTATGTGTGTGTGGACACATCTATGGGTTTTGACTATTTTGAAATCACACCAGTTTTGTTTTATGCCCCCAGCTGCAGTGACTGTATGTAAAATAATTATAAAAACATGCAAAAAGCTTCATAGGAGTTCAAATTCTTCCCTGCTTTCATGCAACAGTAGAAACTGCAGCAGGGTGTCCGCAGCTCCTTTAAAAAGTCTTAAAATGTCTTAAATTATATTTTATAAATATTAGGCCTTAAATGTAATTAAATAGTCTTAAATTTGAATTTTAAGAGGTCTTAATTTCAACATAAACATTTTAGATTATTTCATTATCCTTTCTTTGACTCAAAATTAGTCAAGTTCTTCAGCATCAGTTCAACATTTCTGCTGTTATAAACCTCTCAGCCGGCTGATAGTGTCTTTATACTGACCTGCTAATGACCGAACTCACTTTATACTTACCTGTCGCACTTCCCTGAAGGAAGAAATCTAAGAAAATCCTTGTATTTACCTGTCCCAAGTTCTGTGGAAAAAGTCCTGGTTACATTTATTTTAGAAGCAGATTGCTATTAATCCTAAGGGAAACTGTTACAATACAAGTTCATGAAATCATTTCCTTGATAACAGTCCTTATTTCCACCTAAAAACTGACCTCTGACATGGACCAAATACATAGTAATTTCTTGCCGTGCCGCCCATTTGAATAAGAAAAAGATGGTTTGTCCAAAACTCAGTCTTAAAAAGTTTTAAAAAGCATTAAACTTAACTCTCTGACACCTGTAGACATCATGTCCAGTGGATCTGGGGGGTCTTAAAGAAGAAAAGTCAATTGAAAGGGGTAAATCTTATTATAATAGTGTTCCCTTGCGTGATTTTGAAAATCTTACAGCAGTGCTTTTGTGTCTGGGAAAAGTCATAGAGGGACACTTTGAAAGCTGATTTATTTCAGCTAAAAAATGAGAAACAGCCCTCAGCTGACCACAGCTTGGTTTTCAAGTGTGAAATAGCTCCTTTAAAGCCACAATTTCATATTTTATTCTCTTTGTGAAAACCATCATTCAGATTCCCCTTTCTTCACAGACTCAATTGACCAATTTGCCAGTTACATCAAACATTTATGGCCAAACATTCCTTGCTTGTGTTCAATCAAGACCTAGCAACGCTAATGAGATTTATTGCCCTGTTCTCTGCCCTTGTTTGTGTCTTAAGGGGTTCTGTTCTTGTAACCCTGACACACAAATAAGCCTTGAATTAGGTTTATCCAGAGCAGAGATACAGCTGTTTTCTAGCTTACATTCACACCTTTATGAGTTGTTGTTTGGTGGTTGCTTTAAAGCGGTAATCCCCAAGGTATTTATTTTTTTGTGGGTTTCTTGTGTCTCTTTCATTGGCGATGAGCGTTCATTGCTGTGGCGTTTCTGCATTGACCTTCCCAGAGATCACCTGTCAATCAAACAGTGTGGGCGGGACTGTGGCATCGTTTCCCTCGAATCTTCAGTTGATGAAGTTTGAGTTTCTGTACCTTCTTCTTGTTTCTTTGAATGTTCGTCCATGGTGGCTATCAGTGCTCATGCGAACTACCCAGTTCTTCTGCTTATTCCAAACAATCTGGAAATATAAAACTCACTACCTCCTGTGCCTCAAAGGATTTTTCCTACCTGATACAGAGTTTAAAGCAGCAAGTGCAGCAAACTGAGATTTACTTACATGAAAATTCAGTGGATTATCACTTTAAATGTTAAGTAATACACTCACTCATGATAATTCCAACACACAACAGACTTTTTGGCTCTTTCTCACCCCCTCTAGGTGTGTGTCTGTGTATCTATATACTCTATGTATCTTTGTATCCATGTCCCTCTTTCACTCTTTCACATATACTAGCACTCCCAGCAATTTCAGCATGGTTGGAATGATGAAACACCACATCCCTTTAGCATTGTTTTTTTTTTTTTTTTGGAGTCTTTTTGGAAGAGGAGTGCTGTGAGAAGGAGGAAGTGGAGCTGTCAGTGGAAGGGCTGTGAAGCCGGATGTTGACGTTTTATTTGCTCAGGCGGGACAGCTGAGGTCGCCGGGGTTAAGTCCTTACATCTGCTCACGGCCACAGCCTCCCACACTTAGCCTGGTTAAGTGTAGTTTAGTTTAGCCGTGCATATTAAAGGATAAAACTCAGTGAAGATAAGGCACATCTCACCTCAGAGGGGGAGGGCATAACATCACTGAGTGTGTATGTGTATGTCCGTGTGTGTGTGCGTGTGCGTGCGTGTGTGCTTACTGTACACCCGACAGAGGGTATTTAAATGTGGTTTGATGCACACATATATTACTTTGCTAGTACTGCTTAGCATTCCCTTACTGAGACAGTGACTTTACACTGGTTTGAGGGAGCGCAAGTGTAATTTCCTATTTGCACATAGCCATTTAGCATATTCTCTTATCCAGAACCAATACAATAAATGTGACAGGAGAATGATTCAGCTCCTATGAATTAAAATCACAAGCAACCGGTTCTAAGGACTGCATTTTCTTTTTTCCCTTGTTTTCTCTTTTTGAGTATGACCCTGTCAGTCAAAACCTGGGTCAAGTAACAACTGCTACTATTTGTGTTTGTTTTAATCTGCACAGAGTACCATATGGGTGGGGTTCACCAAACGGGGGCGGTTCACGTAGTCAGTTAAACTGTCGATCGTTTGAAGTTGCACAAGGCAACTTTGCACTTTGGTGGCCCCAAGTTGTAGCGAGACATTATGTTTGAATTTCTGAAAATTTGAAGGACTTCATTACCCAAAAATTATGTAACATTATTAGCAAACTGCAAATTCTTCAGATCTAAACTTTTATTTCTTCGAGGCTGGATAAGGGTGGAGTTGGAATCTCCTGGAATGAATTTAGGCAAATAGGGTGAATGTATGGCATCTCAATCATTAAGGATGGGATGCTCTTCTCTGCTGCTGCTCCAATTTGTGATTTAATCTGATAATGTAGGTGTATTTTGTAATGAAATCCTTCCTAGTGCAGCTTTGAGCTGTCAGGCACAGATTCAACAGTTTAGGCAGCATTTGCTCACTTTCCCTTTTCCTTAAATTTCCTGCATCTCCCGGCTTTTATCGCCTTGGATGCTTCAGATTCCTTTGTGACGTGTGCATTCCTTTCAGTGCCGATACAGCGAGTCCCTCCCATCTCACACATCAGCAAGTTAAAATAATCAATCTGCAGAAAAATCATAGCAAATACCATCCCCGAAAGCTTTCTGTAAGTGCCTCAGTAAGAATTGCTTTTAGCTTGAAGTAAAACCCTTGACTTGTATTAAAAACCAAAGAGGTTCAACACGCTTTTTTGACTTTTTTTTAGAGCAGAAGTTGCCTGGTGAAGGCTGATTCAAGCTGAAACACTTTACACGGGCAACTCATGAAATACTAAAAAAAAAAATAAAGTTTTCAAACGTGTGCTATCACCGCACAGTGCCTCAGGCCCTCTTTGGTCTTTAATACATCTGAGTTTCTGTTGATTGCTTTCTTCTCTGGGCATTTCTGGCACCAAGTACAGTAGCCTAATCTTTAGTCTTTAATTTTTGGGCTTTGGCTGAGAACATGGACTTGTTCCTGTTTCATGGAGCTTCAAGAAAACTTTGAAAGTCTGATGGCGACTCATATATGAATCTAAACTCATTGATCTTAATAGATTTAGCTGAACGAATAAATTGATTTTCACCCAGTGTTTAGCTGACACTTTGAAGCTTGGAGGGGGGGGGTGACTAACAGCGAATCACATTTCAAAAGAGTGACTGTAAATGGGGATGGTTTTGATCTGTCCGGATTGCAAATGAAATCTAGTGTATGACCGCGGTCTCCTGCTGCTGAAACACAGCAGTGACTGTACACTGTACGGTGGCTGGCTATTTTCATAGGCGCTCCAGGGATCCGACCCCTACTATGTTCATGTGGGAGTGTCATATTACTTACTCTGCTCAGTCGACAGTAAGTCAGATGACAGACATCAAAGTGAATGGATTTCCTCTTTGGTCATTTCCAGTAGTCAGACACACACACACACACACACAAATACACACTTATAAGCTCGCTTACATATAGGCAAGACTGAAGCAAATATGCACACATACACAAAAACAATTGTGCATACTGTATACATGTGCACACACAATCACATGTACACACACACACACACACACACACACACACACAAATGTGCATGGCGTAGATGCACACCCTCCATAACCTCACCTGCATCATGCATGTGAATACTTACATGCAGACCTAAAGGCATGCATACAGGCACACAGACACATACACACACACACACACACACACACACACACACACACACAGATGCGAGCGCCCAATATT
>OMLF01020228.1:0-23569 GCA_900302615.1 Holocentrus rufus
AAGTAAAGTAAACAGAGACACTCACTTTTCATAGATGATTATATCTGGTTTCCAAAGCTTTTCTTTTGGAACTGAAAAATGAGTGATCCCACAAAAGTCCGTGGGATTCCATTTTAAAAGCTCATTGTTCCACTGCTACACATGAAGAGAGAAAATACACCAGTGACTCCTGAGTCATGATATTTCACAAAAAAATGATAAGCAGTTGACATTTGAGCCACGGATTAAATGTTTTTAAAAACAAAATTCTACTCAGATGTTGGTGGATGTAACTGTAACAAGTGCAAATTTGCCATTGCTGTGACCATGTACGCTCATGCATCCACATATGGCAAAATGGTGTGTGTGTGTGTGTGTGTGTGTGTGTGTGTGTGTGTGTCTGCAAAGTTTGGCCATGTCACATGAATCTGTTTAGAAGTCATGTGCCTTTTTGTTATAGGCCCCTCCCACTGCCAAACCCCCTTTTTAGCCAATAAGCATGAACACAAATAAACACACACACACACACACACACACACACACACACACACACACACACACACACACACACACACTTGATCTCCATGCCAAATATCAGCCTCCTTGGGTGAAAACTGTGCACGTCACAGGGTGGGAACATCTTTGTGGCCCGACTGACCGACAGAGTGAGCCACAGAGCTGCTGATCACAGCTGAAAATCCTTTCAAAACATTTCACTACATTAAATAACTCTACGCACCACTGACAGCAAGATGAAGGTGGTTAAAGTTTGGGACTTCTCATCCTGCAGAGGAAATCAAATTATTCAACTGGCTTTAGTGAGTCTGTTGGCACAAAGCCGACATACACTATTGGAATAATCATTACCAACACAGGAGGATAGAGGAACACAGAGGCATACGACAGTACACTCACCACGTTCAAGATCCCAGACAAAAACATGTCCACATACACATTTGTCGACTGAGTCCAGTTCAGTACAGGCCGCATTTCTGCGAGTTCAGGATTCTTGATGTCCAGTTTTAAATATCTCCGCAGGATGCTATAGGAGCATTCGTCCTCAGTCCCACTGCTGCTGCCACCTGCTATCAGAACAGAGATTTTACCCTTTTCACCATTTGATTTTGTGTTTGGACGTGGATCACTGAGGAGCACCCAGGTTCAGATGAGCCAGTGTAGAGCCAGTGAGAGTCAAAAAGTTTTTTGTTTTTTTTCCTTTGTAGAAGTAGGAATGGGGCGGTAGAAGATGGACTTTGACCAGTATTGGTTTATGATGGTTGATGCTGATGTTTTTCGATTGAAGCTGCTGTTAACTGAACCGTTTTCATGTTAAAGACAAAGATTACAAAAACAATAACAGATAGACGTGTTTGAAGCAGCTCAAAAAGCCACATGAGACTCAGGACAGATATAAGGTTTCAACTGCATCATTTCTGCAATAAATATTTAATCAAACTGCGTCATATTCATATCAAAAGTGGAGCACACCAGCTGAACAACAGGCCGATATCAACCTGATAAAAAATAAATAAATAAATAAAACACGAGAAGGAGACAAAATGAAAAACACAAACTCACCCAGCAGGCTCAAAGCTATCAGCCACAGAGTTTGCATGGTTCTGCTGAACATCAGGAGAGGATCCAGACCAACAAACTTAAGTGGCTGAGTTGTTTCTTTTATTCCTGTGAGCTGACAGCTGGCGTTTGTTCAGCAGAGGGGCTCCACCTCCTCGCCTGACCTTTCAGCTCCGTGATGAACGAGGAGCTGTGTGACCTCGTCTGTATCGAGCTAACACATTCACCAGGTCCTCATCATCGAAAACATTGAGTCGTAGTGGCAGTAACTTTATTGAATGATTTTTAAAAAGACAGGCATACACCACGTGTGAAAATGTGACACTGGATACATGGCATCACATTCATGCACACTGCAAACAGCCGAGGGTAAGACCACTTATTTCCCCTGTGGTCCTCTATTCACCGACAAGCAGGAAAGGTCGAGGGAGATCAACATATCAGTCAACTCTCCATAGAACTTAAATCATAAAATCAATAGCAATGCAGACATTATTGGCAATACAGGTTACAAACACCAAACTGTAAAATTTAATTAAAAAAAAAAAAAAAAAGTACATACATTTTTCACTCCAGTGTTTTGGAAGGTGTGCTTTCTCCTGCCTTTTATAACGCAGTGCTTTCAGATTGGCTGTCGTAGTCATGAACTTCACAAATGTAACAACTGTAGCTGGAGAGATTGATAACTTGGAGCGAAGATGTGCAGAATGAAAAAAAAAAAAAAAGACTGATTTCTAACCTGACCATCATCCAAATGTGTCCTGGGACGCTCACTGATTTATTCTGACATGTTTGCAGCTGATCAGTGACAGATTGTGACATCTCGCTGTACAACGAGGCACAGACATAATCACACTGCCTCTGAACTGAGGCTGCTGCAAATGTCTTCATGGTTTCAGCGTCGAGGTATTTAGCTGTTGGAGCCGAATAGAAATGTAATGTTAGTCAGCGTCCATACATCTCTGCTTAATGATCTTGGAGGTCTAGAAATCATTGCAACGTTGGTATTTGCACAATGACATTTTAATCATTTAACTAATGCACCGCAATGAATGAAACAGGTGCAGTACATGAGCTATAATCTGTAGTTTGCAAAAATAAGGAGGGCTCATGGCCATGAAATAATCATATAAGAGCGATCGCTAAATGAAACAGAGAAACAGAAGGAATTCCATATACATGAATACACTACACTGATCATCCTGCTGAGTCTAAATTGTCTGCTGAAGGACGGCCAGACTCTATGCCCTTTCCCCTTAAGTAACCTTTTATTGTTGTAAAATGCAGACCTCAGTCATCTAGCATTGTAGCTTGGAGAAATATAGAGAGATACAATGGATTAATACATTATAGAGCATCATGCATGGGGAGGTACTGTTACAGACAAAATATAGAAGCAGAAATAATAGAGAGTTAAATGTCCCAACCACAGAGCCCATTTAGTGAACCCACTCATTATAAATGTACACTATAAATGCAACAACAATGATGAAATAGACACAAAAATAAACAGTGTCGATTTTTTGAGCCACTTCCAAATAAAATCTTGGTTTGAAGTCGGTGGTGAGCAGTTCTTTCTGCGTCTCCTTCCGGTGGACGTCGACATCACTGTTGTTCAGCTGGTTCTCCGTCATTTCCAAGCCGGTGCTGGTGTCTTTCACCGGCTCTGAGAGGGAGACATGAGGCTTTAGAACTCGAGGAGTATAAAGTGTTGTGGTGAAGTGTTGCAGTAATGCAGGGAACCCGGCAGTTTCTTTATTATTTTTCTCCAGTAAAAAGCACAGTCAGCCACCCATATATACATCTATGTATCTTGAACTGTTCGCCCTCGAATTCAAATTTTTCTTTACTCATATACATCATATCCATCTGTATAAAACAGTCAAGCATCTTTGTTTCATTAAATGTTTAATATGCTATTTTATTTTTGCAGAAATTCCCTGAACAAACTCAGGTTATTCTTTCAGTTTACACCAAAGTGATTTCAGATTTATCTCCTTGATGTGTCTTGATGAAAAGTTATAAGGGAAAAACAATTGTACTTCAACCTGTTACCAAACTTGGTCAGTATTTTCAGTTCTATCTGTGTGCAAATACAGCACCACAAGGTGGCGCTATACTTTTTTTTTTTTTTTAAATACTTGGAGGTAGTGTTTTGCATCATCTGTTTGTCATCTCCAGGCTGCATGAAACGAGGGTGCAACTAAGTTTTATGCAAGTTCATCACTCTTGAAACATTTCCCATAGAGATCCGAACACTGCTACCCACAGATTCCTTAATATCAGCTGCATGCAAATGTCTGAATCATGTCATCTCACCTCTCTGGCTGCCAGGATCCTCACAGTTCTTCTGAACCTCCTCTTGGGTCTCAGCAAAGACAGTTTTCTTAGATGTGTCCATATCCTTTTGAACCCAACTGTCCAAATCAATCAGGAAGCTCACCAGCATGGTCTCCAACAGGCTCAGGCCAGATAGTATGAAGATCACAATGCAGTACAAAGCTAGAGGAAACTCACATATCAGATAATTAGTGTCAGAATGAAGATGTTTTATATTGCAATGGTGCAGTAAAATGCTCCACGGTAATATAGATCTTGTTTGATATTGAGGCTCTCACCCATCAGCGGCAGCTGGTTTGCGGTGGACGGCATAATGTCCTGAAGAATCAGCAGTAAGACAGAGATGGACAGCAGTATGGTCACTTTGAAGCCCAGTTTTTCTCCTCTGGCCTCGCTGATGAAGAAGGAGGCCAAATCCAGGGCCATCAGGAAAGTTATGGGTATTACAAGGTTTATGATGTACAGCAGTGGTCTCCTCTTCACGGTGATCTACAGAAAGAACAACACCCTCTTTTAGTTTTCTTTAAATAAAGCAGTCCAGCGAATTTCCCTAATCTGAGACAGGGTCACACAACACAAAGCCCCTGACACACCAAGCCGGCCCTCATCGGGCCTCCTGTTACCCCTTTTTCAAAGGGTTTGGTGCTGGTGATCGGCCAGTGCTCAGTTCAACTCCATCAGTTTAAAGGATGGAGGCACGGGATAACATTCCAATAAATCCTTTCTGGTAATTAATGCCATTAGTAACTGTACCTGTGTTTATCCTGCCATTTCATGTTAAAATAGCTGCTGTGAAAAAGGTCTGATATAAGCACTGCTGGCCGGGTGATTTAAAAAAATGAACAAGTCCTCATGCCCGCTGCTGCCAAGAGACACCAGAGGAGACACACCTGATGGAGTGTGGTGTAGCTGGAAAACTATTAGGAACTACGCAGGTAGTGCTGGGTAATATTTAGAAGAAGAGGAGCCTAGATAAAGCACATAAAGTAGTAGAATAGAAAGCTTGGAAGAAAATCCCCCTTCATTGTGGAAAAAAGGCAGGGCGCTGATAAGACCCACCCACCCTATATTTCAAAACTAATATAGTAATGATTTAGTGTTTTAAAATGCTAAACATAGTATCTTTAAATTGTGCCTTGAACCCTAAAAGCTTACCATATATATCAGCTGATCCCAGACTGTCGGGTCTATATCAAACTGCTCCACACTCATATTCATGCGCAGGAAGTCCCACTCTCCCAGAGATGTGAAGACTTCTCTTGTGAAATCATTCATGGCACTCTGGTTCAAATATGACCCAAGTCGTAATTCTTCCACTGAAATGAAATAGTGTGTTTCACATTTCGTGCATTTTAAGGGGTGTGTGTGTGTGTGTGTGTGTGAGAGAGAGAGAGAGATAGAGAGAGAGTGTCCACATCTAAAGGTTACCTCTGTTTAAGACGGACTGAAAGGTGACGTAGCATACATGAGAGTCAAAGGGAAACTTATAGAGATCCATCTTGCAGGCAGTGGTCAACTGATATCGATCCACCACTTGAGTTGCTCCATGATGAAACACAAGTGCGTTCTGGTTGTACCTGGCAACCCCAGAGTTAGAAATACTAAAGATGGGAAAAGACACAAGCATAAAAAAAATTGAGTCAATTCACAATAAGTGGTGCTTGGTTTACCCACGGCTTTCAAAGCAGCATGGGGCCCACTGGTCTTTTCTCAACGCCCCGCAAAGACAAACAGAGTTTGTTCCATATTGCTCACTTAAGTAAACACAGCAGTTTGACCACGGCAACTAAACACACAAAACCCCACACCATATAGTTCTTCTCATTGTTTTGCCTCAAAAAGAGAAATGAAATATGACTACATGCTGCCATTGGCAGAACCTCAGGTTGATTGAACTGAAAGACGTCACTGATAAGATGAATACAGGCAGCAGCAGGCTGGTTTCATGCTGGTGGTAAAGCAAAATATAATTATGTTTATACAGTGCGAGGACTGTTGATGTTGAACTATTGTTAACTGCAGCCAAGTCTGATGAAGTTCATTTTCATCCCAGTGAACCCACATAACTTCAATAAGGCAGAACAACTGACAAACAAAATCATCTGATATAGTCATGGATCAGATTATACTCACTCTTCAAGAATAACAATATCTGGTATCCACAGTTTGTCCCTTTTAATGGAAATCCGTTTATGTCCACAGACGTCTTTGGGATCCCATTGTAAGAAGTCAGTGGACCAGGTCTGGGTGAGGACAGTCGGGATCAAACCATGACTCCCAGTTCTTATTTCATGCCAACATTCACTGGTACATAACAGATTATCATGAAGTGATGGAAAAACAGACTGTCCTCCACCACATCTGCTGTACTGTAACACCTACAAACCACTTACTGTTGAGACTGTGACAAAGCAGGTGAACGTTTGTGTCTTCTCATTCTGCAGAGAATCACAGATCAATCAGCTCACACGTGAAATTTAAGTAATCAATAAACCAATGTAAAAGTAGTAATTATGTAAAATAAGACAAAATTAAATAAAAACACAATTTAAAGAGTACAATCAGCAATGTAGTGGAGAGCAAACCAACCACAACTCATATCTCTGATATGTTTTACATACATTTTATGCTGACATAAATCTTTATGACAGAAATTCAATATAAATATAAATTCAATTCAAATTACAATATAAATTCAATATATACATCAAGCTGATGAATTACATGAAGGTAATAAGTTTTCATGAAGGGCCAATACCAATATTGATATTTTTATATTGAAGTCAATGATAAACTGTATTGTATTTTCTGGCAATACATGTTCAATATCTTTAAATTTCCCCATATTTTATTCTTGTCAGGATAGAAACAGCATTTAGAGCATCCAGGGACACTAAAACTCTCCGCTGACGCCAAGTGAAATGAAACTCAAAATAAAATATCAGCATTACCTTACAAGGTTGGATCTTTTAAGAGAGAGATGACTTAGCATAGTATTTGTTTTTATTTTTATTGGCTGTCTGCTTTATGATGATGGCCAAAAAGAGATGGTTTTCCCTCCCTCTTATTCACCACAACATCACTGATTTTATGTCACAGCTACATTCATGATTAAGATGCTGGTCTATGATGAACTGAGCTGCAGTCAGACCTGGATCAAATAGGAAATCCCTCGCTGCATTTAATTGACCTTTACTGTCAGTCAGTTCGTCCCACATGAATTTGCCCTGGGTACATGAAGCTGCGGGGACACTCACCACCTCCAGGATCCCATTCAGGAGCATGTCAACCATCACAAATGTTGGTTTGGTGAAATTCTTCACAGGTCGCACCTCTGCAAGTGCAGCACTTTTCTTTTCCAGGTTGAGGTGGCGGAGCAGGGCATGATATGAGCAGTTGTTCTCCTGGGCTCTGGAGACACCACCTAACACCGAGCAAGAAACCCGGCATAATTTACACAGAAACTGCAAAATACAATATCGTGCATCTCTAGAATTTTTAAATGGATATTGGTGGTGTTTTCTTTATAAGTGAGTGCTAATGGTTTATGTTGCTTCACGGCCTGCATAGTTGGAGGTATCAGAGCTCGTTATCCTCCTTTCAGAAAAAGCCATTTCCCGCCATTCATTCAACATCAACACCCACACATAATTCATCACAGTGAACATGAAACCTTCATTTGGTTCGGTCAGAGAACGGTATTTCACTGTGCTGGGTTGACTGATTCGATATCAGCGCTATGCTACTGTCAATCAACGCACTCACATGAAGAAACAGAAATCTCCTTCAGGTAGTAATCCCTCATAAAGCGATGCCTTGCAAACTTTCTGTTTTCACGTACATGTTTTTGGATTTAGGGCGTCCTTGTAAGCCGGAGCAGCAGTTCATTTCAAGCTAGGTTTGGCATGGTAAAGTATATCAAAACAATAAATGAGTGAGTATTAAAAAAAAATAACTAGTTTTATATATATATAGCATGCAATAAAAATGTAAACTCTGCATAAACAGAAATAAATTGGCTTTAATTTTAAATGACATCAGTAATCTCTTTAAAGATGCAGTATTGTAAAATTTTGGGTTGATTAACAAGAGGACCCTGTAGACTCAACCATCAATTGCATGCTTACTCTGCAGTTTTTGTCCAATGAGTCTCAAGGGTCTTGAACTTTAGTCCACCCCTGGCGATTTTTCGTAGTGTACCTTTAAAGGTGACCTTCAATATGACAGGAGGGAAAGTGAGCAGTGTAAGAAAACATATGAATCCTAACTCACCCATCAGAGCCAAAGAACAGAGGAGCCACAGGATGTTCATTGTTGGTCTGGATCCTGACATGTACTGATGACACAGGTGGTTTGACTGTTATTTATGGCCATTGCATGCAGGAGGTAAAACCAATCAAAAACTATCCGTGTTTCCTGAGTGATGTCACTCATTCTTTAATCTGCAACCAATATATGTGCAATTATAGTCTTGCATAACCAGACCTATCTCCACACTTATTTAACAAAAAAGAAAGAACGTTTCTTCTTTAGTTTAGATCTTTAGTTTTCCTCAGTCTTCCAGCCTTAAAAACAAGTGATAATTTAACGAATGAAAAAGCGAATTATGTGTTCTTCCTTAGTTTTCTTCAGTTCTCCTAGTCTACTGGATATTTTTTGGTGAAATGGCATTTGCGCTTTGGCACTGTGAGCGCTCCTCAGTGCATTCTTTGATCTGAATGAAGGAGAGCCACTCAGTTATGCGACATCACCCACTTGCAATAGAAATTGGAATATATTGGTATATAAGTGGTGTATAAGAAGTATATTGGTATATGCTGGTATATAAGTTGAATTGGCGACACCAATACAACTAATATCTTAAATACTTTATGCATAACATTACATTTATGGAGAACAATGTTAAAAATGATCATTTTGGGGCTCATTTTGGGGGTATTTTTTAGGATCCAAAAAGAGGACAAGTTCGGGTAAAAGAGGACGTTTGGTCACCCTAAAGGTGAGGGTGAGGAAGCTGCATTACAGGCGACTTTTGGGGCAAAAAAGTGCAGTGAGCATGCTACAACATCTAGGTACAGCGCGGAGGTTGACAGTGTGAAATGTAGTTGGTTGTAGCTTGGTTTTTTAAATAAAGTAGTTATTTTCCTGATTTAATGCTCGATCAGCAATGCCTTTTTCAGGAGAACATTCTGAGATGTGTAAGAGTATTCACGGAGCTTCAACATTTTCAGCAGCCTATAGCACAGCGATATCAGGGTCCATACTGAACCGACCAGTGAAATGATGGTCTCTGTGCCTGAGGATGATGCCAGACAATCTGTGAATGGGGCCTAGGTTCTAAAATAGCAAGGTTGTCCTTTAATTCTAATGTAGTTTCACTTACATCAGGATTTTTTCTGGGAAGTAGAAATATGTTGAAACAAGGCAGAATAAGGCAGATCGCTCACTAAAATGAAGAAGTGACACTCGGAACAAGAAAACTCTGGAAACAAGTTATTGTTATTAGCATTGGAAACTAGAGGGATCATCTCATCCTACTGGCAATGTATTTATTTATTTATTTCACCTTGTTTGAATTAAAACAAAATTTTAAGGCCAAAGATGAGACTAAATGACTTAAGATGGAGATTTTTTGCAGCAATATATAACCACAAACTTTTTAAAAGCATAAATTGATTCTTTTTTTTCAGGTTGAAACACCCTATCCTCATGAATTCAGTTTGATTCTACTAATTTATGTCATTACATTTCTTACTCAGGTAAACAGGTGGTAAACTCTATTCTGCCAGTAAAAGGGTAGATAAAGGTAGGTGTTTATTAACAATATGCCATATTACAAGAAAGAATATGTTTATCATGAGAAAAGGTACAGAAGTTTAACAAACTCAAACCATTAATGCATGCACTGGGACAAGCAGATCAGATGGACACATCATCTATATATTATAAACCTAATCATAGTTTCAGAATCCATGCTCTATACAAGTATATCGAAAATATTACATTGATGATAAGATAGATGACAAAGAACACAGAGTCGATGGTTCTGGCCAGTCTTTCGTAGAATCCAATCAGATTTTTCTCTTGCTCCACTCTAGAGAACCATTCCTGACGAGTCGCCTTCACCTCCTCCAGGATCAGTTTCAGCAGGGCGGGATCCCCAAACTGCAAACTCAACTTCTCCTTCTCTGGCCTCTCCTCACCTTTCTCTGCCTCTCCAACAGACTCTGTGTGAAAGAAAGAAAACGTAATGGAGAAGCGTCTCTGTGTGTTCTGAGTCAAGATGGACATGCAGGCCCATTTATACTGATTTTTTTTTTCTTTGTTGTTTTTTTGTATGTGTGATATTTGGTGTCTGGGTCATTGCTGTGTGAAGATTGGGGACTTTTTGGCCTGTTGGTGGACCAATCAGTTTCATTTTGCAGATGGTGGATATCAATGCAGAAAGACATGATTCATCAAATTTGACTGAGCAATGTCAAAGATACTGAGTGTGAAGCTTTGCGCCTTGTTGGCCTGTTGGTGACACTGATGTGGGCCAATCATGTTGATATTCAAAATGCCAGACCCCAGCGTCAAAAACCATCATTCCACCAAATTTCATCCAAAACAGACCTCAGAAATTGTGGACGGGCAGAGCCAAATCAAGAGTCCCTCCCCTGATCTTCAATCTCTGGGGACAAAAATGCTTTGGTCTACCTTCTGTGAGAACGCTTGCACTGCACTGCAAACCATCACTGACACTCACAGGACCTCAGTGGACTAAAGTGGAAATCAGCAAGTGTGTTGCTGATTGACAGACTTTTTTTTTTCCTCTATCTCTGGTGCAAACTTCTCATTGTTGTGGTTTTTCTGCACTGCACTTCCCAGAAATCACTTGTCTCAATCATGTTAAAGATCCACAAGGCAAAACCGCCAAGGGTTGATTTTAAGTGAGGACCATTTAATAATAATAGTTGACTGACAAAATCAACTAAAAAAAAGTGGAATAAGCACAGAATTTAGTGGTGAGTCAGTTGGTTGGGCTAAATGGGCCTCACTTCAGCCTATTCCAGCGTGCATTGGGCAAAAGGCACTGAAACACATAGACCTTGCAAAATCCCAACAGAAACAGCCAGAGCCGAGATTTGAACCCAAGACCTTTTTGCTGCAAGGTGACACTGAGCCACTGAGCCCAACATCGATATACAGATGTTTAAAGATGATAAAGCACCTTTAAACTAGCATTAAAGCAGAAGAAATTACCTTTGTGATGGCTGGCTTCTACCTGAGTTTCCTCACAGGCGCCGGTGGAGCTTTTAGCCTTCTTGGCAATATGAGCATCCAAGTCGATGAGGAAGCTCACCAGCAAAGCCTCCAGGATGCTGACCAGCACCAGGGTGAAGATGACAGTGCAGTAAAGAGCTGCAACAGAGATGCAATGACAACGATGGACAGGGCGATGCAGCTGGCACGAGTGAAGAGAGCGCTAGATACTGTACAGCTGCGAATTCTCTGGCCTGGTCTAATTCGAGTTTCGGTCTGTGAGCTCTCACCTATCAGCGGCAGAGTGTTGGCGGTGGAGGGCAGAATATCTTTAAGAATCAGCAGTAAGACAGAGATGGACAGCATTATGGTCACTTTAAAGCTCAGCTTTTCCCCTCTGGCCTCATTGATGAAAAAGGAGGCCACATCCAGGAGGAGGAAATAGAAAAGAGGTACTATGAGGTTGATAACATAGAGTAGGGGTCTCCTTCCTATGGTGACCTGTGAAGAAATGAGAGACAAGGAAGCAGGTGAAGACATAACATGAATAAGATTAGCGTTGGTGAGCACCGGGTTAAACCTGAATTGCTGCGATAATATTTTCTTTTTTTCATGTTACTTTACCATGTAACAAAGACTGGTAGTATGATTCAGTTTCTTGTGAGTTTGATGCTCCAAAATCTCAATGCTAATGAGGCTCCACTCTCCCTGTGTGATCATGTTATTCTCAGACGTCTCAGTAAGGACAGAAGCATTGGAGAATATTCCTAGAGTTAAAGTGTCTGTAAAATGAAATGAACAAAATAACAATTAACAACAACAACAACAGCAACAGCAACAGCAACAACAACAACAACAATAATAATAATAATAATAATAATAAATAATGACCAAAATAAATCAGTTAAGCCATAAATGCAATTAATTAATGAAAGAAAGAAATACATCACTAAATAAATAAGTCAAGATAATGATTTAATTTCCTGTATATTTCTAAATTTAATGGGAAAAAATAACTTTAAAATAAACTATGGATTGATATAATTTGAGTGTAAACATGGAGAGTGGCATGCATCTCTCCTACCTCTGTCGTTCATGGATCCAAAGGTGATGGAACAAGTCTGAGTGTCGAAGGGGAACCTGTACAAATCCATCTGACAGGTGGTGGTCAGCCGCTGAGTTTTGTCTACAACCATAGTGCCAAAGGGATACAGCCTGGTATGCAGACTCGTTCTACCACTGCCAGTGTCAGAAACACTGATGGGACAGAGAAAAAGAAACTTTGAATGACAGTGAATTAATTTTGTGAGATATAAACTATTTACCACAGCTAACACCAGGATATTTATGCAGTGTGCTGTATGACAGAGCAGAATTACATGCAGGGATGCAATAAATTCTGATAGGAAAACATGCACAGGCGACACACACCCCGCATCAGGCAAGATCACCATGCTCAATCCGGCAAACACACCTTTTAAGCCCTTTTAAGTCGCATAAATCCACTGTACATCTATGTGGAAAAGTGAACAGCAGTTATAATGATATAGAATGCAGTGTACATACTCCTCGAGGATAACTATATCTGGCATCCAGAGCTTGTCTCTCGGAACAAACAGCACGTCGATACCACAGAAGTCTGATAAATTCCAAGACAGGAATTCATTCTCCCAGCCCTGTGCAAAAAGTAATATCACTGTTATTATTGTTTGCTCATGTTGATGTTTTAGATTGTTGAAATATGTCTTATCAAGCTCCGTTGTGGTACATTAACAGTAACTTTTTGAACAGTGCATTATGAAAAATCGCAAGAGTCCACTGAAGTGAGGACTGTGTAGACTCATCTGACAAATAAAAATTTAGACTCAACCACCACACCATGTGTTTATCCCATTTTTTACCAGTTGAGTCTAAAGGGTCCTCACTTATATTCTCCGCCCCTTTAAATCAGTGATTGGTATAAATATTATGAATTATTGTTTGATAGTTAACTTCATATCAACCTGTCTGATGTAAATACTCAACTTTGTATCACCAGACTCAAAGTTCAGTTAACTTTACTTATCATAGGTTGATAATAAGTTCAGTATTAACACTGGACAGTCCATGAAGAGATTTTTAAAAGCCATGTTGGTGAAAATGTGATGGGATGTGCTGTTGTGTTTTCTGCCCACTTGTACTGTAGTTCAAAGCCTCGCATCTCTTACCATTGTGCTCCAGATCTTTGTCGTCAAAGTTTGAGCCTGGCTGTCCTGCAGGAAATCAGCAGTGTTGTGTTACTCTTTGTAAATTATTAGGCGCATTCAGGAATAGTGACATGTTTACGAAGGGTTTAAATCTTAAGCCTGACAGAGATTTAGTTCGCGTCATGATTCACGAGTTGATGATTCAATTTTTTCTTTTTTGGAACAAATAAAACCACAGTTTGATTCAGTATCTAGTTGTACATGGAATAATGTGATCAAGGCTATCCTTTGTCCGCTAAAAACTATCAGACAACAAAGAATAAAAGACAATAAAAAAAAACAAATAAAAAAAAACAAAAAAACAAATACAATAGGCCATTTTTTAGGAGTGGTTCAATTCAATTCAATGCATTTCATATCACTTCAGGCCGATGTCAGAGTGATTCATTCTAACGTTTTCTGGTAGCAGATTAATGCAGTTGAACCGGCTGTTTATAACCAAAGCATCAATGCAATGAATGAAGCTCATTACACCCCTAGTGTTTACTTACAAAAAAGAAAAAAGAAAAAGAAAAGAAAAACAGCTATCAACCAATGGCAGAAATGTACTTAGTCCATTCAGTTAACATTATAAAGACACGTACCACATCCAAGATACCGAATATCAGCAACTCCACCTGAACCTTTGTCAGGGTTTTCCAGTTTTTCACAGGGCGCACATTTGCAAATGCATAATTGTTGTGTGTTATATTTAAGTGATTCAGAAGACCAAAGTATGAGCAGTCCATCTCCAGACTGGCGGACACACCAGCTACGAGGGAGGAAAAAAACACAGAACCTGAACCTGGACAAACCTGCAACCACTTCAGTACATGCAGAAGATAATAACACAGCTTCCAACATTATCAATTGCAGTAACCACAATACTCCAGTGGAAATGTACTCTGTGATGTTTTAGTCAGTCAGAAACAGCAGTTCAGTTTTCATTCAACATGTTACTAACTCACCCATCAGAGCAAGAAGAGCCAGAGTCCCGAGGGCTGGCATGGCTGTATGCATTTACCTGCAGCATCCAGCTAAGCAATGTCTGCAAGCAGGGCTGCAGGGAGCTGTATTATAGCTTCAGTAATACAAACAAGCCATGCAATATTATATAACAGGTGAGTTCTGTAGAAAAATCAATAAGTCAAAGTTTAATTGCACTGTCAACATGTGGAAAAGGTTCAACACAAGTGCTACTATTAGTCTTCAGCCCTATGGTTTGTTGGTAATGGACATTAAAGGCCCATAATACAAATCACTGCTGGGAGTCTATTGTTGAGCTGCAGTGGAAGAGAAAAGTCAATGAGACCTCAGTGTGATGTGATACTGGAGAGGACCAGCACTCACTGCTCTTGTGACTCACAATACTCGCTTGAGAAAAAAAAAGAACAACCAGCTTGAAAATGATTTCAGGTGCTGTTTTTATTATATAAAAAATCTGTACATATGAGAAAACTTCAGAAGATTTTTCCCCCCAAAATGATATAGAAAGACTGAGATCTGCGTGACATTCTGTTACGCCAGCTGTCCAAATCACTAAAACTCTCAGCTCCTGCATCGCATTTGTGAAAGGAAGACGGAAGAAGAAACAGGATGTCCCTTGTGATTATTGTTGACATTTCCCAAACTGACATATGCACTTCAGTTGCAGACAAGCTGTAAATTATGTATCATGGCTCAGAGGATTCAGGCTCTCTTACAGAGAATCATGAATATGTCTGATGTCCTGGGTAACCTGATACAAGGGGAGTTCACCCTCACAGAAAAAAAACCCAGAGTTATTTAACGCACAGTTTCCATTTATATTCTATATTATCTGACCAATGAGGAGTGTGCACAAGTATTATAGTAAAGTGACCATAACATAACAGCCAGGAGATTGATAGGGTTGTTGATTTATAACTGTGACTCAACAACTACTTGACCAAATGCTGAGATTTCTGGCTTTTAAAAGTCACCAACCTGAGCTTTGATTTTTAAATGTTCCAGGTGCATGTTGGTATATGTTTTAATGAGATGGGTTGAAGTAAAGTCTTGCGGTCAGTCGTACACGTCAGTAGGCAGCTGGAAGTCTTTGAAGGTGTAGAAGGAGATGTCTCCGTGGTCCACCACAGCGCAAACCACCGGGATGTCCCCGCTCTGGAAGGCCAGCAGCTTGATGGCGTGCAAGTCCGGCACGGGCCCGTCGAAACTGAGACAAAACAGACCGGAAGCAGGAAGTCAAACGACGCTGGATGTTTTGTTTTGCTGGAGATGCAAGTCATAGGTGTATGTGGAGAGGCCAGGTTAGGAGGAAAAAAACTTTGCAGAGAGAAACTTGCTAGCGAGGCTCATATGTCACAACCACTTTTTTTGGGGGGGGGGCTCTATGAGGGTTTAAGTCAGGGGGTGCTGTCCTGTTTGTTGTAAACTGTGGGCATGTAAAGCCCTTTTAGACTATAAAAAGTAGTTTGGGGCTCTAAATAAATTTGAACTTTAGATGACCAATATAGCAATACAATGTAAACACAAGTGCATTTTACACAGAACCACTGTGGGATGTTATCCATCAAAACTCACAGAACGACACAAAGGTGAGACAGCAGGGACATTCATTTTACATCAGGGCAATATTTGTTTAGTCTTATCGTATATCTATGGTTTACTGTAAACCAATCTTGAGTAAATGTCCTCCAGGTCAGTTTGTGGGATGGCTTACCTGCAAACACACATGCGGGAGTAAGGTTTCCCCGGGTTGCTCTTCTTGAAGTCAGCTACCGTGTCAGGTTGGTAAACATTGAAACAAATCCTCCACTCGTCTGAACTTTTCAACCTGAGCGGACAAAGCACAAGGTTATCAGCGTCCCACAGTAATATGTGAAAAACATCGCTCTCTGTCTATGAGGGCAGCGTTTTTAGGATCAATCGAGCAGTGACAATCTGTAACGCCATAATAAACTGATTAAGAATTATGAGCCAGAACACCTGTCCACCACAGCAGAGTCTCTATGGGGCTTGTTAATTAAAGATCTCATATTGTATGGTAAGAAAGGCTACACTCATGGTCCAGTAAGCAATTTTCCTTTGAAATAGCCATGTCAACACTGCTTTAGGAAGTCTGTACTGACACCTCGTGGTTTGGTGTAGTGGAGCTTCTATATGCAACATACTGTAGCGTATGTTACTGTTGCTGCACAAATCCGATTTGTACAGCAATTTAGTGCCAAGCATGAAAGTCCGAGGTGTGAATTCAGCCGAACCTCTTCTGCAGAATCAAAAACCTAAACACAACAGGAAATACAGGCCTTAGTAGTCATTGATACCTGGATGCTCCATCTTGCAAATACGAGGATTTGATCACACTGATTTTGTCCAGCAGCTCCTCTGGAATGAAAGAATAAATTGAATTGGCTTGGTTTCGCATCAGATGCAACCGACCGATGCAGATTAACACTGCAGAATGTATTAATTTAGGAGAGAATAAAAATAAAATCCACAGACTGTTAATTATGAATTTACAAACTATGGTGAGGTTCATGGATCTTACTAGTGGAGATATGTTGTCTGGGGTCATGTAGGGGAGCGACTTCCCTCTCCCATAAGTGTGCCGGTCTGCCACGCTGCCTCCTCTGTCTCCTCCTCTCCTGGAGCTCCCGATACTCTGCCCAGTTCCTGCACCGCCGCACCTTAAAGCGACTGATAATGTCAATAATGCCTCAAAGTGTGATACCATCCGCCTCCAAGTGAGCTGATGTCATAAATTCACAGTTTATGTAAAAACATCTCCGTAAGTTTGAACAATAAGAGGAATGGATAAACTTAAATTATTATATTTGAAGGGTAAACCGACCAAATCTCAATTTTCAGAACTGTATTTAGGCTAAAATCTTTGATATAAATTCATAATATGTTGTGAGTAATGTAAATGTATCCAAGTTATAGGAATAAAAGATCTAATGGAAAAAAAAACTAAATCTGTGCTTTTATGCAAATTGATTGGTTTATATTGATGATTGGTTTCCTTATGATAAATTAGCTAACCCACTTATAAAGTGATGTTATTACATATACCCGGTAATTTATTACATGTCCAACCCATTTCGTGGAACATTTTCAATAACATTTTGACAAGTAACATCATTCAGTGGTTACTACATCATAGCTGCTACAAACCTCTTTGTCCTTGTTGACGTCCCACTGCCTCCTCTGTCTGTCCTTTTCTCTCTTCTTCTCACGTGCGGACATTTGCACCTTCCGCAGGTTTAGTCTCTTCAGCCAGGGGGTGATGTTACAGACACCAACGGCCAAATCCCCGGGCAGCAGCGACGGGTCCGGGGAGGTCAGGCTGCTGCGATGGCTCTCCCTGGAGCCCAGGTCTGGGAAAGGGATGGAGTGGAAGTCCCAGCGTGGGGAAACGGAGGCGGAGAGCTGGTCCGGCTGGTGGTCCGGCTGGTGGCCCGGCTCTGGGGAAGCATCGCCTGTCCACCAGCTCCTGCCCTGTCCACTGGCGACTACTGAGTCTGAGGCGTCCATCTGGGCCTCTGAAGTCTCTGGAGGAGCCGGAGGGGCCGCAGGAGAATCAGGAGTCTTTTCAGCCTCCTCTTCAGCTTCAAGGCTGCGTTTATCCTCCTCCATCCTGTCAGAGGAGGATTGATCCTGTGCTTCTGCCTTACTGCAAAAAGAAAAGGAGGGATCAGAGTTATCTACTGACTAGTGATGGATAAATGCATATGTTAATTGTTTATTTATTGTAAAGATATTTTAATCGTGAGTCGGAACATTTCACCAACAGAACTGAACTGAAATGTCAAGTAGGTCAGAGTCAGTAATTCTGACACTGACCTACTTGACTGTCCTGAGGCTGTGTACCAACATGCTTGTAAACACAAAACAAGCTTGTTTGTTGCTCTCACTGAAGAAAAGAGGACAGAGAGAACACTGAATGTCAAGTTAAGACAAAGACAGTTATCTGAAAGATCTTCTCATGAATGAAAAAGTACCAGTGCCAACACTTGATAGGTCATCATTTTAAAACAGAATTGGTTCTTCAAGGTTAATAAAACAAAATTAAAAAACAAACAAAAACCAAATAATTTGACTATATAAATGATGTTTCTGAATAAAAGTAAAAAGCAAAGTCCAAGCTGCTACAGTGGCAGACAATATTAGTTTTCTAAGAAATACTAATTGTATCATCAATGGTTTTGCATTTCACCTTCTATCAGACTAAATTTGAAACCTGCCCTACGTAGCCATGAGGCATATTAAACATTATGACTGCACTCATATCTACTGATAAATATAAAAAGAGCTTCTGAAACATTCAATTACATATTAAAGCAAAAAAAAATATTACTTTTCGCCACAGACCAATAAGGACTTCCAACATATTTAAGATGCTTTCAGACCACTAGGAGGCAGTCACGGTGCCCTAACTTTATTTAAGGTCTATATGCCACATCGTCACAATGCACCTTGTGACTGGACAGACTCTGAAGGTGTTCATGTAAAGTTTTTCCTCTCAGGCGTGGCAGTGACCCTGCTGGTTTCTGTCTCTGCTCACCTCATTGTGGAGGCGGGGCTCGGGCTGCGTTTTCTCTTCAGCTGTCTCCCTGCTCTGTCCCGTGACGGCTGCAGGTTCAACTGCCTCTCATAGGAAGACTGGACTGAACTGTGAGGAGCCAAAAAAAACAACACCCAGATTCAGCTGAGGTCTAATCCTGGCCTGTCACAGCAATCCCATCCACAACACTGAGCCACTAAAGATCCATTCAAACTGGATTAGCTTCTCCGGAGAAGAGAGAGTCATTGTAATTATTACTTGAGCTGTTGGTTCATTTAATCCCATTCGGAGCAACCATGTCTGTATTATTAATTTCGGCCCCAATTATCTACAGCGGACTTGTAGGTAGTGTGACAATTCCAGTCCTTCAGCTTTTCAAAACATTTCCAGATGATTTCAGCATGAGTCACACTGCTTCCTGATTGACAAGAGCTCAATTTCACATTTTGTCTGTATTCAAAACCTAATAGTGACATGCACAGCTGTGATTTAAGTGGGAGAAAAGCTCATCCTACGTGATCACAGCCTAAACAGCTAATATTTTATTACCCTCTGCACACTGGAACTCTAATCCCATCTGAATGGAGCTTTAAGAGTCTATTACCTAGGATCGAATCTGTTCACCACATAGCCAAGTCTCTTCAAATGCCCGAATACCTTGGTGATGAAAAAGCTGCTATTAGGCAAGTTCAGGAATACATTTCTCTTCCAGGATCTGTTTCAGACTTAGTTCAGCTATACCTGATACTGTTGGAGGGTCACTGTCTGCGGGGACAGAAACATTTCATACCCGTCCTGGATGGAAAGTGGCAGGTCGTTATAAAACACCTGCAGGTTTCCCTGTGGAAACAGTAAACAGTAAACAACCCCAAAAAATATGATAATATGTTTGGTATATGTATAATATTAATATATTTTTCAGATCAAGAACCTGCTGCAGCATGATTTGTTAAAACTATACTATGTAAATTGAGGTGAGGACCCTCAAAAAAATGTGGAATAAGCAAAACATTCATCAGTGAATCAGGGCGCTCCAAGAGAAACATGTAGACTCAACCATGAAATTATTCCCTTACTCCATATTTCTTCATCACTTGAGTCTAAACTTCCTCACTTATGTTGACCCTTGGCAATTCTACATGTTGTACCTTTAAGAACGTAACATCCTTGTATTGTGAGATGTAATCCTCTGTCCTGAGCAAGCAAACCACACCCTTATGAACCAGTTTTAGCTGTCACTCACACACTCCATTAGGTAGAGAGCCTCTTCAGGGAGGAGACACTGCTTGCCATTGGCAGAGAAGCCCATAGTCTGCCAAAACTTTCCCTGTGCATGGTAAAATAAATAAATAAATAAATGAAATTGTTAATTGTGTAAGATATAATATTTTGATTAAGGCTTTACAACAAACAGATTATTTGAGTACGGATCGTGTATTTTCATGGTGATGCTGTACTCACAGCGGGAGACTGAAGCTCCACTTTCAGATCGCTGGGGATCCATAAGCCCTTCACCAGGTTGCCTCTGTAAATAAAATAAGGGGAGACAAAGCCAATCTGATATCTACACTGTACACGTTTTTCCCATGCTTATTAGCCTGTTAAGAGAATTTTATCAAGTGTCATTTACTTGATACTAGTGGACTGCTCTGCCTTTTTCTGCCTTTTGCTGTTTCAACATATTCATACCTGTTCCCAGGAAAAGTCCTGAAACAAGTGAAACTGTACTGGAAATAAGTGGGATTATCTGTTCCAACTAGCATTTTTTTCAGCTGCTTTAAGAAATGGCTGAGACTAAATGACATGTTAGATGGATATTTTTGCAGTGTATGCAGCACAAACCGACCCCTAAGTTTCACGTTTTTGTTTTTTTCCTATGAATCTGACTTAATCCCTGCTGAAAGCCAGCCTCCTGTGCACTCACAGCCTCTCCACTCGCTCCTCTGATATGAGGCTCCAGTGTTCAGCCAGACTCTGCTCCAGGCGTTGTCTCTGCTGCTCTGACTCATTGGGGAAGAAGTCCTTCTGTCCTCGGACTGGGATCTTGTGACTCCGGGACCGGGCCGCAAACAGTTCAGACGGACTGCGATCATAAGACAATAGTGTCAATTGACCACGCATCAATGCATTAATATCAACTGACAGGTCCAGACGCTCAAAACCAATATTCCACCCATGTTCTTTCACCAAAACACAGTGAAAGGCAGTGGGGAACAGCGTGAAGACAGTCTAAAAGTTGACATTTTACTGACATAAAGTCCTGCTTGATAGCTTGTATGTATGCCGGATTTAACAGAGCACAGTGATGGTTCACAAAACGTCTTTATAACTGTATTAGTGCTATGTGCCTTTGCCGAAAATTGTAACTACATTTAAAGTTACAGCTTTTCTGAATAAAGAACTGAATTAACGGTTAAGAGAAACTGAACCTTTCTCACCATGCTGTCACCAAAGCTGTCTGCTTGTTAAGACCAGAGAGAAAGGTACGTCAAAGGAGCCACTCGGTTATTTGAACAAGAAAAAGTGACATTCCCAGTTGGCATATCTTTAAAATATTAATAACGGCTACATACCTCAACACTTCATTGTAGAAGTTCGCTTCGGCTGCTGTCTTGTTTTGGTCCGCCATGTTTGCCAGCCGCTGTCGTTACTGCTGTGCCCCGGGTCCTAGTGCCTGTTGAGTTCAGGTTGAGTTCCGTAATGACACGTCTGTTCCCATTACGGCCAGCAGAGGGAGCTAAAGCGCAACATTTGGCATCCCCTCATACCAGGAACCTCACTGTGTGTTGTTCCATAAGTGTGGGAATTTCATGCTTAGGAAATTAGGAAGTTGGGAAATTGGGAAGGATACTTTGTAAATGTAACTATCTGTGAATCCGGAATATCTTTGCTAACTGGCACTGTAAGCCATTGCACAGTCTAATAAGATGTGTCAGATATTTTTGGACCACTTTGGCCCTAGTATTAGTCTATACAATGCAATTATACAAGTGATTAGTTTTGTGTTATTATCATAGATACCCATTTGTTCTGGCTTTAGAATAAAGTGACTTAATATTAATGTAGGTCCTTCCCTATTATAAGTATTTAATGCAATGGGTGGTTTGAGAATGCACTGAGACCATTTGCTTTTGACAGGTTTTTTTGTCTGTGAAGATTCATAATATTGTAATTAGACTAACACAGGTAAAAATAAGGCAATGAAAACGGCGTTTGGCAAAGCATCTGTAAACTGCACAGATGATCAAGGTGAGGGGTATTTTACTCATGCTGCCTAATCTTTTTTCAATCATAATTATTTTCATAGTTACATGAAATAAGTGTTTTTTATGCTTGCCCCTGTCTAATAATTTATTCCATTAGCCAAATAAAATATTCCACTTGTGAAACATTGTTGTAAATCATTAAAAGTAATGTGTGTGTGTGTGTGTGTGTGTGTGTGTGTGTGCGTGCGTGTGGGTGAGTGTGTGTGTGTGTGTGTGTGTGAGGCAGTCTCACATGTGCTCACACTGGCTAGGAGTCGTTGCATCTGACCTGTAAGGTGAGCTGGACGCATGGACGAAGAAGGAAAGCCCCGCTGAGCCAATGTTCACACTACCAGGAAGTGGCACGCCAAACTCCGCCTCCACCCCTCCCCAGACAGAGCAGCAGCCCCCTCCCCATTCCTGAAAGTCAACAATAAACCACGTTTCCAGTAAGCCGGATACCTCCCCAAGTCCTGCTCATCCCCATGGAGACCACTACGAGAGTCGGCAGGCCAGTGTCCTCTGGCCAAACTAGGCCACCCATGCGGAAAGGCCTTATATTTTACCCAATATGAATCCAAATGTACATCTCGAATGATCCACAGCGCAAATACTTTTCTCTGTTTTACAAAGAGGAGTCTTGGCAAGTGCTCTGATGCATATTTGAGCAGCCTGTGCAGAAAAAAAAACACTTTTCAACTGGAGAGTGGTAGTGGCACACTATATTTTACAGCCCCAATGTCAATGTCTTTTGTGAAACATGACGTCAGCATTCTCCTCTGTGCTGCGTGAGTGACACGGTAGCTTTGTCTGGGAGTCGCCACATCTCATTCACGGGCGCTTAACTCTTGGGTCTGAGGTTGCGCGGTGGCCTTTCAGCATCCCTGATTCCTTAATCCGCTGTTTTTAAGGCACTGAATAACTGGCCATTTGCATGTTCAGTCCAGGGGTGGCGGGGTGCTTCTGCTTTATGTGAATTGTTGACTTGCAAAACACGCCTTAAGCACCCCAAGTGTCTGATGCATTGATGGGATGACTGCCAGCAAGGTCATGCTGAAAGGTCATTCCTATTGCTCACATGTAAATAGTGCCAAGAAGCGGGGAGACATAGTGTACTTTTGAGGCTGGACTGGGCATTTTGGCAGCCTCAGATGGCATCCAGAGGTACATGTTTGAATTTAGATGACTTCAGTACCAAGAAATCATGAAAGGGGATGTGAGTAAGTTATGTTCGTCATGTGTAGAGGGGTTGAGACAAGATTCAGCCACGATGATGTCCCATTGCACGAAATGGAGGAATAAAAAGTATTCAGCTATACTTGGGGAGTTCGTCAAATTCTTCTGTTTTTTTTGTTTTTTTTATTCATGCACATTGGCGGAGCTGCATGTTTGTGACAGTTTTTTTTTTTTTTTTT
>OMLF01020229.1:0-10406 GCA_900302615.1 Holocentrus rufus
TCTCTCTCTCTCTCTCTCTCTCTCTCTGCCCCAAAAGACACAGAGTCCTTCACTATACTGGCAATGGTGTTTATGGACACGTTCGCTGGTGCTTCTTTTATTGCGTTTTCTTACGTCTCTCCAAGAATACAGGCGCCTTAACAACATAAAATGATAAGATCTCTGTAAAGATGAATTCTTTATCTGCTTCATGTTCACATAATGGTGGTGACTTTTTCTGTGCCTGCAGCATTGTTTTGGCCTTGAAAATGGCCATGGCGCTGAGGGGCCAGCCTCCCTCTTGTTCCCCCTCATCTGCTCCTTCTCCCTGTCTGGAGGTCTGTCAAACACCTTAGCTTTAATCACAGCCAGCTGGTGCGAGCTACTACCCTCGGGGGTCGCGTGGGCCAAGTTGTCTAGTGTCCTTCCTCAACTAATAACAACTCTCCATCATCATCTTTGTCCATCTCTGTCTTTCTAGTTACCCCTGTGAGCTCCCCGTGCCCCTCTGCTTGCTCGCTCCCGGCTGTTTGATAGAGCCCAGCAGACTGAGAATGATGGAACCCGATGATCCCACCACGAATATATGTGAAAAGACAGACCCTGTCAGACAGTGAAAAAGAAAGAGAGAGAGAGAGAGAGAGAGCACAGAGAGAGGGAAACCTTTGCTCTCAGCTTTCTAGAGAAATGTGCTGTAAGCCAAAAATAGACATTCCCATTTGAGATTTGAGATTTTGTTGCGTTATTAATGAAATGAAATAAAGCTTGGGACACAAATATCTCCAAACACCACATCTGATAATAGAAAAATATCAGATTAAAGCATCGTATAAAAACCTGTGTACTTGGTGCATTAGATCAGATGTATTTTCTCAGACAGTCCTGCTAGGCATGAACAGTAAACAAACAGATCGAGTGGCACCTTGTCATTATGCACCAGCTACTCTCATTAATGAAATAGTAAGAAATATTTAGACACAAATATTGTGTGAGTACATGATGAATGTGTAATTAGGATTCAATCAATAGTCACTAATGTGCCTTACAGCTGCTGTGAAACTCTTCGTTAGGCATTATGATTATTTTATAAGCCACTGCTATCAAGGGACTTATTTCTCTTGGTCAAAGGGAAATTAGTTTACATTAAATTACATTAGTTTACAATCTGCCTTGTCCATTCATAAGGATTGCCTGCTAGTGAAAAGCAGAGCGCCTCATTTTGAGAGCTGTTCATTAAAGCTTTGTGGGGAAAAATAGCACAGAAGAACAATCTTTTATTTACCTCCTGTTGCTTAGTCAGAAACTAAAACTAATGACAGAGTTGCACCAAGGCCCATTTCAGTCAGTGAAAGCTGAGCTCTGTCTGCTCACAGATACATGCACAAAGCAAATTTGAACAGTGTTCTGCCAATCAAAGATAAGGGATGCAGCACCAAGTAGAGCTGTTGTCTACAAATTCTATTTTCTATTGAGTCATCTTGGAGATAAGATCCCATAAGGCACAATGGCATCTGTGATTACTGTTTTTTATATTTTTAGGATGCATTTCTAGCCAATCTGCTATCTGCTGAGAATGACTGTGGTCTTAAGGCACAGTGTTAAGTGAATGTTCTTCCAAGCTGTTATACTGAGCTTATGTTCACTGAGCTATGTAAGTCACTGCACCGGTGGATTTGGGCCACTGTGTTAGATTGACCTCGGCCCTGTGGTTGACTGGACATAACCACTCACCTGCAGAGATCTATGATGGAATCTCCGAATGTGTCACTATTATTATCATTTCAGGAAGCTGATGTTGCATGGTAGAGCCTGATCTTAATGAGGTTAGAGAGTCACCACACACAGAGGCCCAACAGGGACATAAACATAAATCAAGCTCAATCTCAAGCAACTGTTCCAGGTCTCATACTGGCCCTGACAGATTCCATTCTCAAGATTTAGTTTGTAGAGGCTGTAGATTGTACGCCGGTTTTTGAAGTAGAACGTGTCAAGGTCTCAATTCAACAAGCCAGGGTTGTTTTGTGTCCACACAGGATGTCAATAATGGGATGTTTAAATCACCGGCTCCTCTACCTCACACGATTAATAATAATAATTTTGAAGCTGTTGTTATATTTTCAGTTCCCTAGAGAGTTTCTGTGGCTGATCATGTTTATTCATTATGCATGATCATTCACAACTTTTCATGCGCTAATGTGACCAAAACAAAAGTTAAAAATGGAGAGGCAGGCAGCTCTAGCAGGAAAGAAAGAGCACAACCTTACATAGGCCATCTGTGGTGTAGTGACAAGCAAAGTGGGAAAGACTGGATTGGTCTAATATAAGAGAGGTAAATCCTTTCCTAAACAGGAATGTCTGTCAGGTGGAGATGGTTTGGTGTTCAATAAGATGATGTCAAATACGTGTAGACTCTCTGCAAAGTTTGCCTTAGGGTTGTAGCTGTGTGGCAAAGCAATAAAGTGGCACACAGCCTATTTATAATTTGAATTTTGTAAATAAATATAACAGTAACGATGGAAACGGTAAGATATTAAGAGTGAAGATATTAAGAGTGAAAACAGCACAGCTGCTGCTACTTTGAGAAATATTGCACTAGATAAAATGAATCAAATAATTTTGTTTGTGAAATAATGGGGTTTCTCCTTATTGCCATAATCATGTAGCTCAAGCATGTCATTAGATGGGTGCTGTTATCCGAAGCACATTACTGTATCTTGAGTACATGGCTGTCATGATAAATAAAAGATTGGGGAAATGCTTGCTCCTCTCAGCTACAGCATCGTGGGCTCAGCCAGTACAGGGAAGAACCAAGTATTTTTCACCTCGATTCTTCAATTATTATTGAGTTCCTCTCAATATTTTTTTGTTGTCTACTTGTTCTGATGCTGCCTATTTTGTGCTGTGACTTTTGTATTTACTTGAAGCTGCTGTAAGCGATATTTTTTTTTGTTAAAATAAGTGTTAAATAGCTCCACACTCTGTCAACAATCACTGATACAGAGTGTTTGGTCAGTAACATGGGTCTGCCAGTGCCTCCGCTCTGCAGTAAACAGAAAGCAAAATTTCTCAGTGTGTGTTTGCGATCAGGGGCATGTACAATCTGAAAACGGTGTGCAACAGGCGTTGAGGTACATTTTCTCTCATTTGGTGGGTGTGTACAGCATGCAGCCATGTTAAAAAGGCTGACATAGGTGCAACACTTGCCTAAAAAAAAAACACACCATCATTTCCACCTAAATAAATGTTTTGCTATGTTTTATCGGGGCTGAACGCAACCCAGGCAGCAGAACTTCAGTTAACTGACCACGGCAGAGAAGCTACCAATTCCAGCCCTCCCAGGAATGGCTTACACAATCAAATACACTACACGATTTAAGACAGCTAAAGAAAAGTAATATTTTTAGGTGCTGTGGCAAAGACCGCTGCATGTTCATGTGATGATGTGGTGAGGAGGGCAGGGAGTGCTAACTGCAAGAACGGAAAGGAAGTTAGCCAAAATGCCAATATTGCTGCTGCTTTAATGGTCTTCAATTTAACAAATTACCAGCTCATGCAGCATGTTTCAAATACTGTCTCATGTCCATCTTATGTACTATTTTTCTCATCTGTCTGCCTCAGAATCTGTGTTGTTCTAGCATTAGCATCAGGAGGGATTGCTTGTTTTTTTATTCCTACTTATTAAGTGGGTGGTGCATTTATAGCTGCTTTGTTCTCAAAAGACAATAACACAACCTGTCCATGGATTTAGGCAGAGGATAAAGTGAGTGATCCAAAAGTTTGGAAAAAAAAAGAAAAGGAAAAAAAAGTGTGATAGGGAGCCGGGCTTGAGTGTAGCCTACTAACCCACGTAACTACTGTATGCACAAACGCTCCGGGGGAGGTGTGTAAACGCTATTTCAGATTTAAAGAGGTGTGTAAATGGTGTTTATGTGCGTTTACCCTCCACTGCTCCCCACATATATACATTGTTAGTATGGATGGCCGCAGTGGGAATTAAATTTCTAATCCTGGCAGTGTTAGTGCTATACTCGGCCCATTGAGTTATACAACAGCACACTGTATAAATCAAGCAGGAAGTGGTTGCCACCCTCTATCAGCTGGCAGATCCAACCCTTTAAGTTGTGTGTCTGAGCCAGCAATCACAGTGAGTCAAGCCTCCTAATGGCTCTCCAGGCAGGCCACCGGTCCCCATGGCAGGCTCCGGAGCAGGCAGTAGCACCAGAGGAAGGATGATTGGAAAGGAAAAGTGATGTAGGTCAGCACAAACGAGGCATCTTTTTTTTTTAAACCTGTCAGATCCATGTCTCAAGCTTCACTATTTCCCTGGTCAAGGGTTGTGGCTGAGAACAGAGAGTCAGTTAGAGAAAAGTCAGAGGAGCATAACAGCGAAGGTGAGAGTTACACAATCTGAATTGTTCTTGAAATGTTCCACTCAGGTGAAAAAATATATGTGTCATTTGCCCGTTTCATGCATCTATCTCAGACTATGCAACCCTGACTTAATCTCACACTAATCCCAACCCTAACCTGATCCCATTTTTAAACCTAATCTCAACCCTAAGATTAACTTTTGCTCTGACATTTAATATCTATTGTGTACTTTATAAAAAAAATATCAGTTGAAACTTAGACTTTTTAGGAACCCATTACTCTCACTTAATAAGAATTTGAGCATGCACACTGGACTACCATAATAAAATGTGAAACCAAGATGACTTGTGTGTTGTGGAATCTCAAACCCTTCATTTTCCAATTTAAACACTGAGAGTGATGTGAAAAATCAGCCGCTGTACACAGCGCCCAGGGAGTATGAATGAATGTATAGAGAACGAGGCTGGAGAAGTGTATTCAAAGAGCATCAAGCGAGACGAGTATTGTAGATGGCTCCATTAGTTGTATTAAGCTTGCATGTCCAGGGGGGCGGTGCCTGAGTGATTTGTCCCTGTTGGTGGGGAGCGCTGAGTGGGCTGACATTGGAGCCCATGCCTCATCCATCATGGTACAGCGACCCTATATTGTATTGCATGGTCTCCTGGGGCAGTGTATGATCAGCAAGACCCATATATGTTTATGGATGCGCACTTCCAAGCCAGGCCTTGCTCCTAACCCTCATCTCTCATGTTCTCCCCCCCATCCACTCCCCCTCTGCTTCCCATTCCTCTCACCATCCCCTCATTAACTTCCTCCCCTCTGTACCCCTCATTTTGTTTCTCAATAACAATTTGTCTCCTCATCTTTCCCTCATTCCCTCTCCACCTCTGCCTTCTCCTTCAATCGCTCTTCCACCCTTTATCTAATTTTATCTATTAAACCCTTTTTTTTCTTACTTTCCCCCCGCCGTTTTGTCAGTCTGACTCCCTCTCCTTTCCCCTCTTCAATTCCTCTATCTCTTTATTCATCTAATCCACCCTCCCCTGGGGGTGTTGACTGGCGTTGTGATGGGATGATGTCAGAGCAGCACTCCTCTGTCAGTGGAGATGACTGTCAGCCCGGCCAGACTTCTTGATGCAGATCCATCTGCATTATTGCTGAGTACCAAGACAAGGGGATGAATTCCCTCTGGACAGTGTGCATGTGCATATGTACTGTATACACACACATATTTGCACACATACTGTATATGCACACACATTTGCACATACCAACATCACATATGTGAGTTTACTGCAACAGCATTGGCATCATATTTGAATCCACATGCTAGGAACTTGCATTAATACATGAGGTTTGGCAGCTATTGTAATTAATAAATTCACAACATGATTTTATGCTTCACAAAACTCAGCCTCATCTCTTCCTTGGTTCGTTCACTAACATTTAAAAGATGAGGAAGTCAAATATTATTTCCAGATCATACTATTTTCTCATATGAATCCTGTCTTTGTCAGATTGAAAAGCAAATGCAATAGATGGCAGTCACTCTGTCCCTATGCTCATATCCTAAAGCAGGTTAATTATGTTAGCGTGGGGACTAGATTATGAAAATTGAAATTGATGGCGCACGCGTTCACTAATTCCAATTTTGGATCTAAGCACTTAAAGGAATATCCTTTTGTAGACAATGAATAAAAGAAACGCTCTTTGGCTCTGATGGCTCATGTGACAGGTGGTCTTTGGTGAGGCAGGTAACACAAACTTGGAAAAATCGAAATCCTTGAGGATCCTTACCTCTATGGCAGAAACATGTTCAAATAGTGCAGACAAACTTGAAAAACCAAGGCTCTCCAACTTCAAGTAGAAAACATTTTCTACTTCTAGTATCGACTGTAGAAGGTCTTCATCCCTGATGAAGACTTCAGTCGATAAACCCAGGTCTTTTATGTTGCCCTGCTCAGAAGAATAAAATGTTTTCTACTTGGAGTGTTTTTCATGGTTGTCTGCACTATTTGAACATAATCTTTGTCATAGAAGCAAGACTTCCAGGATTTGGGGTTTTCCAAGAATATCTTTTTGTCAAGACAATTTTGTCTCTATTCAGTATTTAGTATGCTACAGGGCTCTTGAATTATTCAAAGGTAAAACTATATCATACCACATATTAAATATGCACATTATACTAAAGCACTAGCATTTACCATCACAAACATGACATGAATTAATTTTTTATTTTATCTTTTGAATATAATTTGCACAGATTCTAAACGTCTCTACTGACTCCTCTTTCTCTCACAGTTCATATTGAAAGTATTTTTCTATGGGTGGAAAATGATACCAGACTCATTCTGGGTTTGTATGTTAATGCAAAAATCAGTGCAGTTTTTAGAATTGCGTCAAATCAGTCAAAGAGATAATTGATAATGACTGGATGCTGCCTGTGTGAGACCAACTGAATAGTCCAGTCCTTAGTATTTGATCTAGGTTTTGCTCCTCTCAGCTCTCATCGAGCAGACTGGTTAGAATGAGAAAACAGAAACTCTCCGTCTGCTCCATAAAACGTACATTTGGATGCTTAAGTGCCATCACTAAGCAAACAGTCTTAAATAGACCCTCTCTTTCAGATGGCAGCTGGATGCTCCAGCACAACAGACATCCTATTAGTTTCCTGTTACCAAGCAAGGAGGGAACACGAAGAGGACAATATTGTCACAATGAGCCAAGATTGGGATGTTTGACACATGTAAACACTTGTGCAACTTCTTGCCGTTGAGACGTTGTTGACTTGGACTTGCGCATGCCATCTTCCCAGCTCTCAATTCCTGTGAAGACATTGTCCTCTCTTGCGCTTCCTCCTTGCTGCCAGATCGCCACTTGAATTTTAATTTTTCTAATCCACTCTCCTCTCCATAATCACGATATCCTTTTATCACAGCTGGGTAAATGGAGCAAGCTCATTTCCCTTATTCAACATTTTTTTAATCAATGCTAAACCCACGGACTCCCCGACGCAAACACACGTCTGTGACATAGGAGAGAAAAATGCCTCAGCGTTGTCCCCGGGGACCCGACAATCTGCTTTGTTCAATTACACAGAAAATGGGTTACATGTTTGTCATGAGGTCATGAGGTCAGAAGTCAGGGTTATGGTTTCAATACTGTAGATCAAAGAATCTATTCTCTTGGGATGTCACCCTGGACCTCCAGGAGGTGTGTGTGTGTGTGTCTTTATAATATTACCATGAGTGCAAAACTCAGTTGCATTTCCCTCCTATAGAACTGAAAACGAGGCTGGATCATCAAGCCCTAAACAAACACCGTTCAGTCTTCTTTAGCAAGACAGAAGGATAACTCATAAAACAGAGCATAACATAATTTCTGTCTTTGCCTGTAGTTTGGAGTATCATGGCCAGAGGTTATTTTGCACTTTTCTGGCATTTATGGACAATGAATCAGCCTTTTCCAGCATAAGCTCACACATGCCTGCGAGTGGGGTTGTGGTGTTTTTGCAGGGTCAGAGGGTTGGGGGTGTAGGTATAACGGAGGTCAAAGAAGCACATGAGTGTGTCTCATAGGCTTCCTAAATGTCCGCTCCCTTTTTGCCCCGTGGGCTTTTGCTATTTCCAACATGCCTGTCTCTGTGGAACTTTCTTGATTTTTTATTGCCCTCTTCTGAATGTTCCAGTTACCATGGTTACTCCAACCCCGTGTAAAATACATGATCATGGTAGCAAGTACAACCTTAAGTGGGAGCGCACATTTCGGTCGCCATGGTTACTACAACCTCTAAAGGATAAATTATGTAACTGGTGTTGTGTTTTAGGCAAGGTAGTCACTCGCGAGCATGAAGGGGCAAGTGGTCTATGCATTTATTTTGCTGCCTGCAAAGAAATAGATATGCATCATTTTATTTTTGAGCAGCAGCAGGAGTTTATCATTATGGCTCGATACCTGTGCAGCAATTTTTCACTACTACTGTATTGATGAGGATGACAGGCTGTGTGTGTATGTGTGTGTATGAGTAAGTGTGGGGTGGTTGGGAATCATTTGACCAGCAGCAGTGAATGCAATGTGTGCATGCCAGTGTGTCTGTTTTTGTCCAATTTTTGCAACCACACCACTGCCTGTCATGAAATTGCAATAATGTGATGGTGTGCAGAATAATTCAGTCGCATTGTGTGTGGTGGGAAATTTGCAAATGGGACGGGAGATCTCCCTTGTTGTCACAGGTCTGGGTGAGAGATTGAGCACTCATCATCCTCAGCAGGAGTGACATGCTGATGCAAGCCTGTGCGCGTATGCAGGTGTGTGTATGAATGTGCGTTTCAGCGTGTGTGAATGTGTGCGTTTCCTTTCCCTGGATGAACTCACCTCACTGCCACGCCCAGCTGCCATCCCAGTTTTTCTCCGTCCCCGAGGCCGTTGCCGCGTCAACAGGCCTCATCCTATGTTGCTCTGTGGAGCAGCAAGCTCATACCTTCCTCTCATGGCAGCTTCATGTTACCGTAGAGTAATCTGCAGTGACTGTAAAAAGTGTGAACCTTGCAGCGGTACTTCACTAACCCGAATCCGTCAGGTATGCAGGGTGTTTGGATAAGTGAGATGAGCAGATTATCAAAGCATACTGATTACCTGTGTTGAATGCAATCACTGTAACGCATAATAAACAGGATATATTTTCACATTACTGCATAATATGTATTTTAATTCAGTTGCTTTGAATTTGCAGCTGTTTGTTTGGGTTCTGCTATACTGAAACAAATTTATATAAAAGGTAATAAGGTGTATACATACAATAAAGAGAGTAGAGATGTAATTAATGATACTTTCAGTGAATTAGGTCATCAACGTGACACTAGGGAATTCATTTTTCCCCCACGTTTCTTTTTTATATATTCTCTCTCTGGCTTTCATGTTCCAGTTCCTGACAGATCTCTCCTCCAACCTTTAAAGAATGAGGATGTCTGTAAAAATGAGCGAAGCTTATCTAATATGACCTGCCATAAGTGCTGGCCAAATGACCGACTGGCTGTGTGTATTAACTAATGGCAGTAATGTGTCATGTTAATGTCTCTCTGACACAATGTTTTTTGTTCATTTATCTCTTTTCCCATGTGTCCCTGCCTGCTGAACTTCTGATCATCTAACGCTGTTTGTCTCTCTGATCTTGAACGAACAGCCTAGACTTACAATATCTTCATGTTTTGTTCATTTACCGTTAATTCAGCTTTGTTCACTTGTTGCCTTAACCCCTAACAATGGACTATTTTTGACGTAACACTGTGAAATAACGATACAAATATTCCAAAAACAGGCAAGACATGCTGGTTGAGTCCATGTGGACTGCAGCGGGCAACAAGCAGGGATCGTGTGCACAGCTGGGAGAAGGGGATGCATGATACGAGCGGGCAGCAGCAACGACATAAGCTTTTATATGCGCTGTATAACGTATTGCATGTGCTTCTGGCTAGGCTGATATATTGCCAAACGTTCACCGTGGCACAGTAGAGCACCGTGCAAGTCTCCATTGTAAATAATGGAGACATCGCCAGGCCGTGTTTATGTAAGGCTCAAGATTGTTCAAGATTTATGTGTTCTCTCTGTGCTGTGTTGGGAGTTGATTTAGTAGAGCTCCACGACAGCCCAACCACACCTACGAGGAAGCGTTTATAGACTCTTTAGGAAGAGACAGTGTTGACAGGTATGTATTTATGCATTGTACAACCAAAGTGGCTGAAGGGCCATACACACAGCTGAACTGAGTGGGTTATACATCTGCCAGCTAGCGGAGCTCGGTAAGGGAGTACAACGTGAACCGTGGTTGACAAAGTAGAAAGGATAAACAATAGGTTTGCAAGCAAACCATAATCAGCAGCCCTGATCTTACTGTCACCACCTCCAGAGAAATGATCAGAACAGCTGCTGTAAAATCTGAAATCGTGACCACAGCTAATTAACATACATGCTGCACAGCAAAAATATCTATCTTAAGGTATTTAGTCTTATATTCAGTGTTAAAGTCTTGTTTCTTTTAAAACAAGTGGAATGAGGGG